>JAZKJV010008579.1:0-39910 GCA_037367405.1 Ottelia alismoides
TGACCGCTGGTTTCCGCCCTGTGTATGGCGGCGTCGGACCTGATGGTGCTATCTATTTAGCCGATTGGTATGACACTCGCCTAAGCCACGTAAGGCCCGTTGATGACTGGCACAAAGAGAGCGGTCCGAATCTATCGGATCGCCCCAAGCAGAATCTGCGGAGGCAGTCTCAAGGAATCAAGATGCCAAAAAGACAAATCAGCGATTGTTGCCCTATCCGGATCTAACAAAACTTGATGCTGAGCAGTTAGTTGATTGTTTCAAGCATCCCAACAAATGGGTTCGACAGCGTGCCGCCCTCGAGCTGGGTTGGCGTGGAGATAAGTCACAGTTTGCCAATCTAGTTGATCTTGTTCAAAGTAAGGATTGCTTGGAAGCACTGTGGGCACTCAACAATCTTCAGTTGCTAAGCAACGAATTGGCAGAAGAGTTTCTCAGGCACCCTCAAGCAGACATTCGACGGTGGACCATTCGATCGATGGGCGATCGCGGCCAGCGATAGCAGGCATGGCTCAGCAGGCAGTTGACGAAACCAATGTGCAGGTCCGCAGCCAGCTTGCTGCCGCTGCCAAGCGAATTCCAACCGAGCAAGCTCTTCCGGTGATCGCTGGTTTGCTGCAACATGACGCCGATACGAACGATCCACATTTGCCGCTGATGATTTGGTGGGCATTCGAGTCTCATGCCAAAGACTTCGAAGCTGTAGAGCAGTTCTTGCGCAATCCGGAGATTTGGAAATCGAAGATTATGCGAGAAGTAATCACGGAACGACTGATGCAGCGTTATGCAGCTACCGGCACGGCTAAGGACATCGAACGGTGCGCTCGTCTGTTGCAGTTACCCGTCGAGGCTCAAATTCGAGACACCATGATCGGCGGATTAAACAAGGCCTTTCAAGGAAGATCCTTACCGCCCAATTTGCCCAAGGCGGTTCAGAAGGCATTGGAGGTCTATCGTGACGCTCGTGGTTCTGACGGCGTGATTTTGGCAGCGAAACAAGGTGATCAAGCCGCTCTGCAAAAATCGCTCTCATGGCTACGAAACAACAAAGTGGATCTTGGCCTTCGAATAGAGGCTGCGGCAGTACTCGGACAGCAGCGTTATTCGGCTGCCGTCGATCCGCTGGTTTCTTTGGCCACAGGCCGTGGGATTGACGAACCGGCACTACAGCGCGTTGCGAATTCAAGCTCTAGTTGGTTTTGACAACGAAGCCGTTGGCAAGCAACTAATAGCCGCATTTGATTCGACCATTTCGGATGAACACAACTTGCGAGAAACCGCGAGTCGAACACTGGCTAGTCGGAAAACTTGGGCACTAATGCTACTCAAAGAACTAAACGAATGGCGGATTCGCAAGCAGGATATTCCGGCGGACGTGATTGTTCAGTTAAGAAGCTATACAGATCCAGCATTTGTGGCAGAGGTGGAACGCGCATTCGGGAAGCTTCAACAAATCAGCTCGCCAGAACAGGCTGCCGAAATCGAACGGTTAACTCAGATACTTCGACCCGCTCTACAATCAACCGCTGCAACATCGGACGTCCGAGCAAGGTGAAAAGCTGTTTACGGATCGGCTGCGGAAAATGCCATCAACTCTTTGGAAAAGGCGAAACTGTTGGGCCTAAGTTGGATAGCTACGATCGACGCAACCTGCAGTTTTGGCTTACCGCCATCGTTGCCCCTGGAATTGAAATTCGCGAGGGATACCAGATGTATCAACTACTTACAACGGATGGCCGAGTGCTTACGGGACTAATCGCGGCTCAAGATTTGAACTCAGTAACCTTGCGTCAAGCCGATGGCCAACTGATTACCATGGCCAGCGATCAGGTCGACCAAATGCAAGCGATGAAGACATCGTTGATGCCCGAGGGATTGTTGAAAGATCTGAATGAGCAGCAGCTGGGCCAGTTATTCACCTACTTGTCGCAGACGCCTTAGGAATCTGCGTTGGTCTGTCTCGTGATTACACTTCAGGCAGCTTGTTTTCCATTTTTTTGAAAACAGGTTGAAAGAGTGGGCAACTTTAGCGTGTATACTGCAGGGGATTCACGCTTTATGGGTTTGCAAATGTACGACGCGCCAGAAACTCGTCTTAGCCTGTTGCTACGGCTGGGCAACCTTGCCGACAATCAGGCTTGGAGCGAGTTTTGGCGATTTACCAGCCCGTCATTCTTCGAATGGCTCAGGGGCATGGCTTGCAGGACGCCGACGCCCACGATTTGGTGCAAACCTTGTTTTCCAGGATCGCCAAAAAGGCTCAGAATTGGAAAACCGACAACGGCGAAGGCACTTTCCGAGGCTGGCTGGCCATCAGTACCCGCAATTTGGTCATCGACCATTTTCGCAAACAAAAAAGACTGCCCCAGAGCGTTGGGGACTCACAGTTGCAGCAACTACCAGGTCAAGATGTTGACGAAGAGTTCGATTTACAACAACGCAAACAACTATTCCAATGGGCAGCAGATCGATGCCGCAGCCGAATTCACCGAGAATACTTGGTTGTCATTTTGGTTAACTGCGGTCGAAAATGAATCGGTTGCTTCTGTTTCTCAGCAACTTGGTATATCTAGCGGAGCAGTTTACATCGCCCGCAGTCGCGTGATGGCTCGCATACGCAGCTTGATTGAAAACTCGAGTTTCGACACTCGTAGTGTTAGGAGTTTAAGATGAAGACAGATGCTTGCCTGGATCAATCTACGTTAGAACGCCTGCTACAACAGTCCTTGCCAACAACTCAACTTCAGCCTTATGAGGACCATCTGGCTCACTGTATCCATTGTCAGCGAAAGATCGAGGCGTTGGCCGGAGATAAAGAGTGGTGGTCAGACGCGGCTGAGATGTTGTCAACGAATGATGCTGTTGGCTGGAGTGAAACGGACCAGTTGGTGGAGGACTTTGATCATCGCCGTGCTCGTAGTGCAACGCTAAAGCAGGTTCGTCAGATTTTGCAACCGCCAACGCATCCCGAAATGCTGGGACGACTGGGGCAGTACGAAATCGAGAGTTTTCTGGGGGCAAGGTGGATTCGGTATTGTCTTCAAAGCTCACGACAGCGAGCTCAATCGATCGGTGGCAATCAAGTTTTGGCGCCACAACTTGCCAACAGCGGAGTTGCCCGGCGTCGATTCGCTCGAGAAGCACAAGCCGCCGCCGCTGTGGTACATCCCAACGTAGTACCCATTCACGCTGTACAGTCGGATGTGGAGTTTCCCTACTTAGTGATGTCCTACGTTCCAGGCTGTTCGTTACAGGGATTTGTCAGCCAGAATGGCCCTTTAGATGTAAAGTCGATCGTGCGCATTGCCGCTCAAGTTGCAGCGGGACTGGCTGCCGCTCATCGACAAGTTTAGTCCATCGCGATATCAAGCCTGCCAATATTCTGCTCGAGAATGGATTGAGTCGCACGCTGATTACCGACTTTGGTCTAGCCCGGGCCGCCGACGATGCTGCAGCTACGCAAACAGGTTGGCTAGCTGGAACACCACACTACATGTCGCCCGAACAAGCCCGTGGAGCTGATTTAGATGGTCGAAGCGATCTGTTTAGCTTGGGTAGCGTGATCTACTTTATGGCCACCGGGCGCGAGCCCTTTCGCTCGGAGCAACCGCTTGGAGTGCTCCAAAAAATCTCTACCGATCGACCAATGTCGCCACATCGAATCAACAGCGATATTCCCAGGCAATTATCCCGCATTGTTGATCGACTGCTGGAGAAACGTCCCGAAGATCGCATACAGTCTGCCGCACAGCTTTGTGAAATTTTGGAGTACTACTTAGCGCATCTTCAGCAACCTCAAAAGCTCTCGCTACCAAGACTGCCTGTTTCGCCTCGCAGTGGCGACGATCGGGCTACGTTACCGCCACCGCCATGGTTGCTTTGGCACTTGCGGTAGGTGGGCATCAATGGCTCACCTTGCGACCGACTCCATACACAGAAAACTCAAAGATGCAGAACCCCGCCCAACACTCTCACCTCAGCAAAGCGTCGAAGCCTTTCGAGCCCTGCAGCAGGAACTTCGAGCGGCGGAGTCCGAGTCGGCGCAGCTGGATAGCGAGCTGGCTGCCATCAATGCTCAGATTCAATCGCTTGAACAGTTAGGTGCGGTGGGAAGTGGCCAAGCAGCCCTACAAGCTGAATAGTTCGGAGGTCAGCGAGGCTCTGCACATTCAGCGAGCCCTGAATCAGCTTGAGCGTGATGTCGTTTGATCCTGCAGTTAGTTCGAGGGCCAAGCCCTCAAAATGATGAGCGGCCCCTTGGCGTCGGAAAGATCAAGATCACACGGACCAATCCAGTTACGGTGTAGGATGCGTCGCGGAATCGCCGTAACTGCGCTATCGCTTGTTACGGCCTACTTCGCTTGTTATGGCCTACTTCGCTTGTTACGGCCTACTTGGGCTTGAGGAATGGATTGGCTTCAATTCGATTTTCTTCACCGATTGGAGATAGTCCAAAACCGCAGCCGATTTTTCACCGCCTACTTGAGCATGAAAATGCAGCGAGAAGCCGTGAGGCCCCTTGGCATCGATCAGTGCTGGCTGCAGCGTCAAAACGATCGAACTGCATTCAAGCTGCCCAGTCATGGCGGCACAAAAGATATCGATGCGAGCCCCTTTCTCCATCAGGAACTCGACAATGTCATGCCGGCCCATGTGCGATGCGCCGCCCAAAGGCGGTCTCGAAATCCCCTGCCCCCCAATCCACCGCTCCGTGGATGAGGCCAGGCTCGCGCTCGAGCAGTTTCTTGACCATATCAAATCGGAGTGCGCCAAAATCACGAAGTCTTGCAGTAATTGCCGATTGATCTGCTCCTTGGCCCAACTGGGTTTGAACTTCGGTGGTTCGTAGTCTCGTTCGAACTTGGCCTCACGCGGCTCGCGGGCGGGCTTTTCGGGCTCCTGAGCCAGAGAAGTTACTGCACCAGCAGCCAACACAGTTCCAGCAGTACTTCCAAGAAATAATCGTCGTTGTATTTTCTGAGGCATAATTTCCAAGACCTTGCGTTGGTGGGTTGGGTGCGATGGGATGCGAAAGATACGGGTTCATAGCCGCGAAAGAACGCGGCTGTTGACTATTTTAGCGCAACATCTGCCACAATGAACCGGCTGTCAGTTTCATGCGGCCATTACCACCGTCTAAAGGGTCATGTGACCTTCGAATTTACAGCTTGGCGACGATCCAACCTTTGTCAGGACTTTATCAACAAGCCGACAACCTTTCCTGTGGCCGAATCAACAACTGGCGATCCAACCAACGTTGGTGACAGGCCCACACCTGCAGCAATCCTCAAGCCGCCTTCAATCTGCTCTAGCCTAGTGTTATCGATGGCGGATCGGTTCAGATAGCTCGGGGTTATAGACTTGCAACAACAGCTTTGTACCAGCGGGATCGCCAACCAAATCTCTCTCCAACGTTCAACGGTCCGCTGCTTGAGTTAGCTCGACAGGTAAGCTGATTTGGCCAATAGCACTCCCAACCCGCCTTGGATTGTTCTGCCGAAAGAACGAACTTGTCCCTGCAACTTCAATTGTCGCTGGTACTCCAGATTCCCCTGCAGCCTTAAGCAACATGGCTGGTACAACCAGCGTTCCGTCGTCCATCGCTAACGCCCAACTTTTTTCCGAGTTACGTCGGGGAATTCCGAGCATTGAAGTTTTCCAATTGGCCACAACTCGTACCGCCAGCGGATGCGGTAAGCCACTAGCGCTACGAGCGGCATTGCCAGTTGCGATTCTGGGTTGCCAGCCCAGCCATTCTTCCTTCGGCTTGGATTCGAGCACAAATCGGTAGCCTGTAACAGCGGCCTTTCCCGAGTCGATTTCTGGTGTTGCAAATGCTACGCCTCCGCGAATCCAGGTCGACAGCGATTCAATCGAAACATGAAGTCCGCCCAATCCTGCGTCAACATGAACTCCACCAAGGCCCACCAACGAGACCTCTCGCGAACCAGTTCTGCATAATCAGCATCAATCACAGCACTGATCTTCACCGTCGCCCATCTCGCGCCAGACCAACATTGGCAACTCGTCCAACCTCGAGTCCGCGATAGATCACGGGAGCCCCTCGAACGATCCCCATCCGCTGTGGCGAATCTAGTTCGACTTCTAACGGAACCTTCGCGACGCGGCAGTGGTGGTGGTTCGGATAAACCATCAAAGTTTGTTGCCAGGGGGCCTTCGTTAGAAGTTGGTTGCAACGCGATGTACTTTCCCGCGATGACCGTTTCGATTCCACGGACTTCGGTCAGATCCAGTCGCGGTCGTTCGATCCAAAACTGAGTTCCCAAGCGAGCCAGCCTTCGCGCCTCGCCGACCAAGCGTGCGATCACCATCACCGATTGAAGGTCGTTCTCCAACTGAACTCCCACAACCTCGCCCACCTTGATACCGCGATACTTGACCGGATCGCCAACTTCTAATCCTTCACCAGCCGGAAAGCGAATGCGAATTTCCGAATCATCGCCATCAGTCATGAGCAGGGGAGTTTCAAGACCAGTGAATTCGAACCTTCGCTGTTGGCTGCTGCCTGGAATCACTCCGACATACTTCGCACCCAGTACAGTGTCGATGCCCGACACGCTACTCAAGCTTAGCTTTGCTCTCTGAATCCAAAATTGCGAATCTTCAACAGCGATGGCTTGACTGCTTGACTCCAAAAGTAAACTTACATCCACGCCGGTCCATAGCCGAGTTCAGCTTGACGCTAGTGACTCGCCCTAGGTCTATGCCGCGATATCGTAGAGTGTCGCCGGGCTTTAGGCCGTGACCTTCTTTGAAATGCAGGACAATAGGAGTGCCTTGAGTTCGAAAGCTGGCCAGCAGTAATGCTACAGCTATCAAGACGCAGGTTCCACTAAGCCACCAAAGGCGAGTGTTGAGTCGTGAAGGGCTCGCGCTGCTGAGCTGAACGAACCAGAGCGGTTGGTGGTGAGGAGGAAGTATCGGACGGCGCCGAGTCGGACGAGTTACTCAACTTTCACACTCCACTTTCTTCCCAGATTGCATGGGGATCGAACATGATCGAAGCAATCATGCTCATCACTACGCACAAGACAAAAGCCACAACGGCGGGGCCTAAATGAAACGAAACAAGATCGCCAAGTTTGACTAGCGTTACCAACAAGGCCAACAGCAGCACATCCATCATGCTCCAGCGACCTGCCCACTCAACCACACGATATGTCCAGGCTCTATGTCGACGTTTCGTAATGCCGATGTAGCTAAGCTCGACCAGTGCAGCAAGCTTTATCAGCGGCAGGATGATTGAGAAGGTCAAAACAATTAGCCCGACAAACAAGTTACCGTGAATGATCAGATCCCAAGTTCCACCCAGCAGGCTGGTGGTGTGGTGATGCCCCAGTTTTTCAATCTCCAGAATCGGCAAAAGAATTGCCGGAAAGTACAACACCAAGCCACCAACTCCAGCCGCAAAACAGCGAGCCGCACTTCGCACTCCACTGCGCATACCGGAATCTACGATGCTTCCGCCATCGGACGCACTGAGCGATATCGTCTTTTTCTAACTGGGGAACTTGATGGACCAAGCCGCAGCAATGACAAGCGCGAAGCATTTTTCGATCCAGAACTTCCAATTTTGAAGCGATTGGCGTTATCTGATATTCAGCCCAGAATTTTAGGTTATCCTCGTACTATTCTCTATTCTACATTTTTCTTCTGATCTTGCCGGAGCCACAGCGTGAATCCCCAACTTCACCGTCGACAATTCACATCGCTGGTTGGCGGGGTCAGCCTAGGACTTGCTCATCTGCCTTTTTCCATGCTCGAGCTGAACCGATATGCGCCAAAGTTACAGGTACTGAAGTCACAAGCACTGCTTCGTCCTTCCCGATTGGCATCTGTGATTGGATGATTTTGAAGAGGCAAAAATTGGGCGCGATCTCCCTGGCCAAAGAGATTGGTGCGGATGGCGTTGAAGTGGACATGGGACCACTGGGGGATCGAGAAGACCTTTGTGAACAGCCTGCTGGACGAGGATACACGTCAACGATTCCAAGAGGAGGCCGAACGCTTGGGTATCTCATTCTGCTCTGTCGCCATGTCCGGCTTTTACGCACAATCCTTTGCGGAGCGTCCGACATATCGACGCATGATTGCAGATTGTATCAGGACGATGCAATTGCTTCAGGTCAAAGTTGCCTTTTTACCTTTGGGGGTCAAGAATGATCTGGTGCAACACCCTGAGTTAAGACCTGCAGTAGTACAACGACTGAAGGAGGCGGGAAGATGGCTCAAGATGCAAACGTAACCATCGGCATCGAAACCGCTTTGAATGCTGACGGGGAGGTTCAACTGCTGGAAGAGATCGATTCGCCATCGATTCGAAGCTATTTCAACTTTGCCAATGCGCTGCAGCATGGTCGAGATCTTGCTGAGCAACTAAAGACGCTGGGCAAGCATCGTATTTGCCAGATCCATTGTACCGATGAAGATGGCGTGTGGTTGGAAAACAACAAGCGGTTGGACATGATTGCCGTAAAGAAGACACTTATTGAAATCGACTGGCAAGGATGGCTTGTAATGGAACGTTCTCGCGATGCCAGTAATCCTCGCGATGTGAAAGGGAACTTCGGTGCAAACGCTCGCTACCTCAAGCGTATCTTTTCAAACGATGGCTGAAGAACTCTACTTGTTCGACAACTAGTTGCGAAACAATGGCATGTCATCGAAGTCGGAATCGGAAGAGCTAGGAAATTTACTTGTCGCTGATAATCCAACTTGACGCATGATCTTCCCTGCAGCGTCAATGCCGGCTAGAAACGCTCCTTCGACTCGACAACCGTGAGACCAGTCACCGCAAAAGTGAATCGTCTCACTAGGATCGCTGAGAACACCAATGACTTGGGTGGTTGACGATATAGAGTAACGCCATCGATGAGCCTGAGAATCAAGTACGGGAACCGGAGCATAGCCAGTTGCACTCCAAAACTCCGTCAGTAGTTCCCTTGCAACCTCAGCGGGTAAGGCATCGAAACGCTGCTTTGTGTTACTGACCGGCTGAATGGATGACAAGCGACTCAACCTCCTTGGACCTACCAGGCTTAGTCTGATTTCTTGCGACCCAGCGAACATTGCTCGAGTTAACGAAGGCACCCCCCCAATTCCGCGTCCAGTCGGTGGGCCAGTACAGCCATTACGGCCCAGCATGGGTCGTAGTGCTGCTGTGAAAGAACTTGCCTGACTGAGTCCAACTGTTCCTCTTCGGGATTGAGCAACATCGCAGCTTGAGGCGCTGGTAGAGCCGTAACAACTTGATCGAACTGGCCAAGCGATGTCGAGTTTGAATCGAGGATCGTCCAACCGGCGGGTTGTTTTTCGATTCGCTGAACGAGAGCATCGTACCGGATTACGCCCCGCCAATCCGTAAACTGCTCTGCAAGATGCTTGCCAAGCGAATTCATGTTGGGGCAGGCTACATATCCGTTCGCAAACTGAGTTCTCGCCTCGCAAACCGTTTTTCAAACGTAGCAATGGGGGCTTTCCAAGGTTGCACTACAGTCTGTTGAATCCAAGATTCAACATACCGGCGAAAAAGCTCGGATCGAGCAGTGAAGTACTGGGCTCCGTGATCAAACAGCGAATGATCGGTCCGCCTGGTGCTCATCCGGCCAGCTGGACCGCGGCTTTTTGTCAAACAAGCTAACTCGAAATCCTTGTCGAGCTAAAGTAAGCGCTGACATTAATCCTGCCAGCCCGGCACCGACTACCGCGATTGACGGTGACTTGCTGACCGCTTTGCTGATTTTGCCACTGTAGGCTGTTGGGTCAAGGCGTCGAGCGTGTTCCGAGGTGGGACGTGGTCGAACGCTGCCCACAATCGGTCGCTCAGGAGAGAATGGACGATCGAACTGTCCCAAGCACCACAAGATTCCACCGTAACTGGCCGGATCTCGACCATCCAACGCGTAACGATGGTTTAAATCGATCATCATCTGCAGCGAGCTAGTTGCATCGGCAGTCCATCCTAGAATTGCTTTGCCCCAAGTCCTTGCGAACGTTTATTGTGCAACTCGCCCAGTTGCAACAAGGATCGTTGCGCTGCATTCCATAAAGCGTCATTGGTCAGGCCGTGAGCCAGTTCATCCCAACTGTAAAGTGCCTCGCGAGCGTCTGATTGGTGTTCATTGAGCGTTCGCAGAGCCCAAGCGGGAATGGAGCAAATGGGTCATGCTTCGGATTGTAGAAACAGTAGCTGTAGGCAAGTTCACGCCAGACTAGCATTTCGTCCAGGTACTTTTCCGCTCCTTCGCCACCCATGCGGAAGGGCTTCGCGAGCCAATCGCATGGGCGAGACCATTCCGTAGTGTAAGTAGGCAGACATTCGACTTACGCCATCGATCAAGGCGTTGTTACGAAGCTTATCGTACTTTCCGTAGGCCCGATTGCTTGAACGCCTCCCAACGAGCGTAACCAGACTTGAAGCCACCGCGCGAGTGTGAAACTGGCGGAATGGAATGGTCAATATCGCAGCATGCAATCAGCTCACCTATGGTATGGTCAGAACTTCCCTTGCCATCGACATCATTATTGCCCAGCTCGATACTGCTAAAACCGAGCGTCCACAGGTCGAGCGACTGTGGTTGTACCTGAAGTTCGGGCCAAGGTTGGCCGACTCGCTTGGATCGAAGCCTGGCGGTGGCATCGCGAAACGCAAAGGCTCGATCAAAGGCTCGACCAACAAGTGCATCGGAACAACGCAAGCCGTATCCACGGCAATCATCGGCGTATCGACCTGTTTGGATAAAGCTTCCAGGAAACGTTTAGGCGGATCAGTGGGCATCTCTTCGACAACGACCAATGAAGCTTGAGCCGCCAATTGACGAAGCATACTCTGCGACTTTGGATCAGCCGTTTCAACATTCAGCAGATAGGCCCATTGGCGTTGTTTGCATTCGAGCTGCAGATCGTGTGCAGCTTGAAGAATGAATGCATGGTGTCGGTCGGACGCGAAAGGATATCGGCTGGAAAGTCCCTGATAAATTGACCATGGCAAGCCAGCTTTGTAGGCAATCCAACGCGATACGTCGATTGCTGGATTCTCGTCCAGTCGCAAAGCTGTGCAGGTCCAGTAAAGTACATAGCCTGGATTTCTTTCAGCCAGACCGCGCGCGGTTTCGTTGACGGGATGTAGAAGCCTGACGCGTTCTCGCAAGTGCTCGGGTAAGTCTTCAATCAACCGTTGGAGTTGCATGGCAACCGCCGCCTAACTTCCGTGGGAGTCATGATTCGCGGAGAATCGCTGCACGATATGTCGAGCAGCGCGAAGTCCGCTCTCCATGGCACCTTGCAACGATGGACTGCTGGAATAGTCACCGCACACCAGCAAGGAATCGTTGATCTTGCAAGCCTTACCGGCAATGTTCCACTGTCCAGCCAACACGCGAGGCACTGCGGAGGGAATGTTGTAGTACTTGATCAACTTCCACGACTCAACTGAACTACCGAACCATCGCGTAGCTTGCTTAAGCAGTTCTGCAAGCATCTCCCTGTGTTTGGTACATCCCTGCGCGTAACTTGGGCGAACGGAGACACTGACCAGTGACTGTCCTTGTGGAGCGTAGGAACTGGTAACGTTGCTAGGAACGGTCACGTTGTTGATCGGACCAGCCGTAAAGCCGCCGCGCAAACTCGCCATTGAGCAACAGACTACGACCAACATTGTCAGGCGGAGTTTCTGTCGCGAAGTAGTAGGTCAACGAGTCGACCGTTCGATTCAGCATGCTATTGAGCACGTTCGCATTCTTGAAGAGCAACGCTTTGGCTGAACTCAACTCGGTAGCGACTACAATGACATCGGCTTGATGAACAGTACCATCTTGCAAAATGACTTTGTTGCTACCAATCTCGCGAACCTTGCAGTTCAGGTGAATCGACTGAGCTGGAAGTCGCGAAGCAATCTGCAAAGGAATTTGCGCCATACCTTCAGCCGGCAATGACGCCGAGTCCAAGGCCAATGAGCGGAAGATAAACTTGAAGAACTCCGCCGAGGTCTCCAGCTCCTCGTCAAAGAACATACCACTGATCCAGGGTCGCAGGAATCGATCGACAAAATCTGTCGAAAACTGGAATCGGCTCTGGAGCAGTTCTCTGGTTGAGCAATCGTCAGCGGGTGGAGTGCATCGCGGCTTGCGAGACCGATTCCGAACGAAGTCGAGCCAGTCGCCAACGATCAGCAAGTGTGCCTATCGATTAAACAGCGTCTTGAGAACTTTGCTTGGGCTCGCCAGGGATCAACCATGCAGTAACGCCCCTTCTCGGTTTGGATCAGAGCACCTGGGTCGAATGGCGACAAATGCAGGCTGGAAAGGTCGAGCAGTTCCTTGGCGAGTGGGTAACTGTTTGAAGCACCCTGAAACCCGCGATCTAGACGAAATCCATCAACTTGATCCGTCTGTACGCGTCCCCCCACTTGTCCAGTGGATTCGAAGATTTCGACATCGAATCCGTGCGAGACCAATTGCGTTGCAGTGCAAAGCCCCGCAACACCTGCTCCAACTATGATTACTTTTGGCTTCAACATTCCCACATTCTCCAGCTTTTCACCGCCACTTTACGATAGAAGGCTGGCAAACGGAGATTTTGCAGGGGAAATTTAGGTGGATGAGACTACCGAGTATTCGCAGTTTAAGCCCAAGCCGAATCTTACTTGGATGAGGATGATTGATCGGTCAGCATCCCGGAGTTGCTGCCTTTAGCGCTTTCGATTACGGTGCGATCCACCGGCGAGACCACACCGCAACTAACCATAAACTGTATGGCTTGAATCGATCGACATATCCAGATCAATAACACTCTTTCGGGAGATATTGATGGTGTAGCCCGTCATTGGCATTGGCGAACAGGGTAAAAAGACAGCCACCAAATCCTCGCCGGTCTCTTTCTCAAGGCCTGAAAGGCCAGCCCCAGTCACAAAGCCCACCGACCAGATATCTTTTCGAGGGTACTCCACGGCGACTACACGAGTGAACTCCATATCGCGATCCGATAGGATGAAGTCGGTCACTTGCTTCACTGATGAATAAACATTGCTGACGATTGGAACCTGATTGATAACGCTTTCGAAGCCATTGAACACGAACCTTCCCACTCCAGCAGCAAAGAACCGCCCCAGGAAGAATAAGCCGCTCAACACCAACAATAGCAGCAATGGAATCGTGAACGCTCGGGGCATGTACCGCAGTTTGACGTAGTCTGCGTAGTAGTCGTAGCCGGAAAGCGGTCGTTGCATCTCCTTCGGAAGATTCTCCTGATTTGCATCAACGTAGGTGATGATATGTTCTGGGATAAAGCGTCGACCGATCGGAGGACGTACGTAATTAAATCCCTCAAAGGAAAAGCCAGCTTCAGGTTTGGCGGGATCTTTGGGTTTTGAGCCTGGTGGAGCTTCGTCGAATACATCTGCCGTAAGCCTTACCAAAGCGTAGCGCACACCTGTTTCAAGCGGCGACAGTACATATTGCTCGATCGCATTGAACAGCCAAATAAGGACCAGCAATGTGACCAACGGTGGGGCGATCATACTGATGCCGCGCCAAATGAAATGCTTCAGACTGGCCGGTGATTTCTTATTCATGGCTTTTTTGCTGTGGATTCGAAAAGGACTAACAGAAGTGATCTTGAGCTCGAGTTCCCCCGCATAGGCATTTGGAACACGAACATCAAAGCTTACCCGAACTCCCCAGCCTGCGTTAGAGCGGGTATCTGGAAGTCTTCATCTCCCAGGTCGGCTAAGTTTCGGAGGCGGAAAGCGCAAACCCAGCCGAGATCCATTCGGATCGAGCTAGCATTTAGTCAATCTTGATGGAAATCGGAAATTCTGGAGCTTTCAGAGACAATTTTGGCAATTTGTAACGATCGATCAAAGTTTGCCGATGGGGGCGTCGATAACCCAGATGTCATCAGTCTGCAGACGCATTTTTCGCGATGCTGAAGTGGAAGGATGACAGGGGGGTTCGAAAAACAAGATTCCGTCGCTGCATTGGCCAGCATTAGAGAGCAATTACCTCGTGGGTAATCTGCTTACGTGCTAGCTTTACGCGACTGGCTTGGTAGGAACCTCGCTGTGATGAGCCGCAGAATAATTCGCTGGGTTGCAATCCTCCAGATCGGCCTAACTGTGCTGACTGGCTGCACACCTACTCGGCCGATCTTCAATCGGAACAATCCGTCGTTGGCCAACTACTTGGACCAAGCGATGAGCATTGAATATGCAGACGTTGAGCACAACAGTCTGCCTGAGGCCACACTGACGTTCGAGCCATTCTCGCACGAGCGCATGCCAGACAAGTTCCACGACTGGTCGTTGGAAGATTGTATCTCCATCGGCTTGAACAATGCCAAGATGTTGATGTCGACGCCAGGAACAAACCTTCAATCGGGTAGCATGGCTTCATCATTCTTGAGTGCTCAACCTGGGCAGATGCCAAGCGTTTACGATCCAGCATTGGTCGCACTTACCGGTAACTCCCAACCACTTGCTATTGACAGCCAAGGTACTCGAATCGCTCAACGTGGCTCTGTCCGAGCCAATCAGGTTGGTGGCGTCGAGCAGGCTTTGAGCGAGTTTGATGCACAGTACTCGACGATTTTTGGATTTAACACCACAGACCGACCAAGAAACGTGGGGCGTGGAAACGTCTTCAACCCTCAACTGTTCAAAGCGACCGACGCAACACTGCAAAACGCTCTGTCCAAGAGATTGGCAACTGGTACTGTTGTCACAGCTCGTACTAACACGATCTACTCCAAAAATAACGTGCCAGCTTCGGGGAACGCGCTTGGATCAACCAACTTTGGTCGATCGGTACCTAGCGATTACACGGCCACCATTGAACTGCAAGCCAACCAACCCTTGATGCGGGGTCGAGGCACTCTAGTAAACCGCATTCCCGTTGTGCTAGCTCGAATCAACGAAGATATCTCGCTGCATCAATTCGAAGTTAACGTTCGAAATTTGCTTCGAGATATTGAACACGCTTATTGGGATTTGTACTTGGGTTATCGAGCCGTCGAAACCGCTCGAGTCGCTCGAGATAGTGCCTTAAATCTGTGGCGAGTGGCCAAGGAACGCGAGCGAAGTAGCGACACGACACCAGCAGCGGTAGCTCAGGCAGAAGGCCGAGTGGCTCAGTTTGAGGCTCAGCTCAAGATCGCCATTAACGGATCAAATGTTCCAGGTAATGATCCGCTGGGTTTGATCGGTCGCGAACGGGTATTGCGAGAAAAACTTGGGTTAGCGCCCACCGACGGTCACTTCATTCGACCATCGGATCTTCCGTCGGAGGCTCGTATACAGTTTGATTGGGACGTAGTGCGAGACGAAGCCCTACATCGAAACACCGAAGTTCGACTTTCCAAGTGGGCAATCAAGCAGCGTGAACTGGAATTGATCTCCGCCAAGAATCAGTTGTTACCGCAATTGGATTTGGTTGGAACCTACCGTTGGGTTGGTGTTGGCGACAACTTGATTGCAGCCCATCGCACTGGCCTAGCGTTTCCAGAACCCGGTTCCTATGCCATCGAGAACCTGCTGACAGGCGACTTCCAAGAAGTTGGTGCTCGAGTTGAATTCACTCCAACTCCGATTGGTGCTCGTCGTGAAAAGGCTAATGTCACCGCCCAGCAAATGAGTCTGGCTAAGGCACACAAGGAACTTGAGGCTAAGGAGTTGGCTCTGGGATTGCTGCTCAGTGCCGCTTGGACCAACATGAACAGCGGTTTCGCTTCGGCTATCGATTTTCTGCGACAGACTCGCGCTAACCAAGATGAAATCAATGTTTACCTCGAACAGATTGCAAGCAGCACAGGTGACATTAGTCAACAGTTGGATGCCTTGTTGCGAGCCGAAGAACAAAACGCTCGATCACAGCTGTTGTATTACCAATCGGTTGTTGAATACAACAAGTCGATCGTGAACATACACTACCTGAAAGGATCGTTGTTCGACCTAAACAACGTGACTTTGGGTGAAGGAGCTTGGGTTGAAAAGGCTTACTGGGATGCTGAGCGTCGAGCTGACGAGCGAGCTGGCGGAGTTTACTTCGATTATGGATACACTCGTCCCGGTGTAGTTAGCACAGGCCCAGTAGATGCTGGTGGTTTGACCGAAGGCAACATCAGTGATACGACACCTCGAGTTCGAAGCGCCGAGGAGGTCGAAGCCAAGGAAACAGACGAACCTAAAGAATCGATTCTGAACAAGAACGAAACTGAGATGAAAAGTACTATCCGTCCGAACAACGGCCAGCGACCTTCGGCCAACCGCGGAGGACAAAGCTCGAACATCAAGCCAGCCTCTTCCGAAGCTCCAGTCATCCGCGCTGATCAGTTCCAATGGGGCGAGATGGGCCTGAATGCTAAGGCGAACGATCGCGATAGCCAGTCAAAGATGCGACCAGCTAACGAAAACGATTTGCGTCAAGTTCCGGGAAACGTCGGTACGAAACAGAGTAATGCCAAGGCAATTGAGCCTTCGATTGGAGAAGGTACATCCAGCCGTAACTCGAATCAGGGAGCCCAAATTCAATGGAGAAGTCGCAACTAACCGCTTGTGGGCCACTGATTCTGATGCCTGAATCGAACCCGTCAATTAAACAACTCGCATCTTTGCGAAAAACTACTGTTGAAACCAAGACGCCAAGCCTTAGCCAACCCGAGGTGCGGCAGTTAAAGAGATAGAAGCGTACAGCTTGATGCTGTGAACGAGTGCTGGGGGGCACTGTAAGGGCCGAGGGCAACATGATTGACCTCGGCCCTTTTTCTTCATTTACGGGCACATCTGTTGGCAATCGAAAAGGGAATCGTTCGGCTTACGCCCTAACGCTCGAACTCGAAGATTCAAGCAACGATGCGTACAAGCACCCCGGTCTCACGCTAGATATGCTACTATTGGGCTTCAACTGTAGTCCGTCGTTTCTGATGTTGGCACTTTCTAAAACTCGCCGTGGGGAGCATCGTCCGATGCGATTAGTTTTCATCCCAATGTTGGTGTTTGTTCTAACACTTGGATCTATAGCAAGTGAGAGTTTCGCGCAATCGCAACCCAACATTATCCTGATGATGGGTGATGACCATGGTTGGGAGGAGACTGGTTACAACGGGCATCCGCATTTGAAGACTCCCGTGTTGGATGAAATTGCCAGCACAGGCCTGCGTTTCGATCGTTTTCATGCAGCTCACCCGAACTGTTCTCCAACGCGAGCAAGTTTTCTGACTGGACGGCATCCCAATCGTATGGGCACGTTTTCGCCAGGGTACTCATTCCGCCCCGAAGAGATCACAATCGCTCATCTATTGCGAAGATCAGGCTATCGATGCGGGCATTTTGGCAAGTGGCATGTCGGTGCTGTCAAGAAACAATCTCCAGTTAGCCCAGGAGCGATGGGATTTGACGAGTGGCTGTCGCACGACAACTTCTTCGAGCTTAATCCGACACTGTCACGCAACGGGGAATTACCGGAGAAGTTCATCGGCGAAAGCTCGGATATCTTAGTTACCGAGGCGATCGAGTTTATTCGAAAGACTCAGCAGGCAGGAAAGCAGAAGCCAGAAGGTCAATCGTTCCTCACCGTCATCTGGTTTGGCTCACCTCACGAGCCCTACAGTGGTCTGCCGGAAGATCTAAAACTATATGATCATCTGCCGGATCTGTATGCTGAGAAGCAAGTGAAGTTAACCTCCAACGAAACAGGCGCTCAGGTTTCTCGAAAGCAAGGCGAGGTCTTGCGGGAGCGTTATGCCGAAATCACTGCAATGGATCGCGCGATCGGAAAGATGCGTCGTTATTTGGCAGAATCAGGCTTACGGGATAACACGATTCTGTTTTATTGCGGCGATAATGGCACGTCGGCGGATGGATTACTGCGATCGCCCAACCGCGGCCAGAAAGGTGCGGTGTACGAAGGTGGTACACTGGTTCCAGGCTTGGTCGAATGGCCTGCTAGAATTAAGCAGCCCATGTCGACCAAAGTCACTGCTTGTACCAGCGACTTGATGCCAACCTTGGCAAGCATTGTGAACCAGCCTTTGCCGAATCGACCGATCGATGGAATCAATCTACTACCAGCTATCGAACAAGAATCAGTTGCTCGAGATAAGCCGCTATGCTTTTGGGAGTTTTCTAACAATCGTTACAATGCCGAAAAGCCATTACCCTACATCGATCCATTTTTACAAGCAGGTACTACTCCGCTAGCCAAGTTGATGGGCGGTAAGGCCACACGAGACTTTATCAACTTCAAGCATCCCAGCATTCAGGAAGTGGATTATCGAGGACCAAAGGCAATCATCGATGGCAACTTCAAGCTTGTTGTTCACGATGGCAGTAAGCAAAGCAAGAAGGAGCTGTTTGACTTGAGCTTAGATCCAGGCGAGAGGAATGATCTTGCTAAGGAAGCTCCCCAGCTGGTCGAGCGGCTCGATGCTGCCTTGCGAACATGGCAGACAAGCGTACTCAACAGTCTCATGGGACTTGATTATTAGGGTTGCACTTTAGACTGTACCCTTCACTTGAAGTTCGACCTTCACTTCATCCCTTCACTTCATCCGTAGTCCGGCATCGCAATCCGCAGGCATCAAGCGATTGTGATGCCCACGGATGACAAAGTCGAGCTACGGATGAACGATAATCCGTCGCCATTCTCTCTGGGTGAGGAACCTAGTCTTTCCCTGCCTGTCTAGAAGTTAATCACCTCGCCGCCATTGGGCGTGAGCAATGCATGTACCGTTTCAGCGGGAGTCGTGTTGTCCATGTAGCGGACGGAACCATCGTACATGCCAACAAGGATTGTCTCTCCATCCGCAAGTCCAAGAATCATTTTCTCGGCGACTTCGATAGAAATGTCCTTGGCCTCAGTCCAAGGCACTAATTCCTTGCTTTCGATCATGCAGATCGTGTTGCTCAACCCATCCGTGATGTCTGGGAAGCCCTTAACTTCGCTAACGATCCAACACATCCCGGTCTTACCATCGTTGCCGTAGATCTCCGGCATCTTCGCTGCGAGTGGTTTATTCTTCTCTGAATCCCACGGTTGACTGAGGTCAAACTGGTTAAACAAATTGGCTTCCTCAATGAACGGTAGCACACGAACTCGCCAGCTTAGCTCTTCTGAAAATCGACCATCGGCACTGTGCAAAAATGGAGTTGTTCGGTAAGTCGATTCATAATTGTGCATGGCCAACAGCAATTGGCGAAGGTTATTCGTCTTGGCCGCTTGTTTAGCCTCTTTCTGAGCTTGTTCCATGGCACGAGCGAAAACCGCATCGAAGTTGGACGGTTTCTTGAGAAGAAGTACCGCATAGTTTCCATCAACCTTGACACTGATTGCGTTCAGCATGGCTTGGCCAAGCTCCACAACGGGCATATCATTCGAGACCGACTGAATTCCCAGCTTCCCGAGTCCAACTAGGGCATTCAGAGTCTTCGAAACATACGCCGCGTCATCTGCCTTGGCTGACTTTACAACCAACTTGACCATTTCGTCGCTATCGGGATCAATTGCGATAAGCAGTTGATCCATCTTCTTGGGTAGCTCAAGAAATGGCCCTACAGTTGCTGGGACGCCTTGTTGCTTGATGGTATCAACTGCCTCTGTAAAGAAAGTACGATCGGAGGTTAGGTCCAAGACAATTTTGATCGGCGCCTTTCCAAGCTCCCCCATGGCGGATTTCAAATTGCTACTAAGCAAAGATGCTCGAGGAATGGTGAGAAACGGTTCTGTCCCTAACTCGAATTTCTTCTCTTCTAAATGCAAGTAGATGTTTTCGATACTGGGCTCTTCGAAGTACTCTTTGCCGTTGATATTCGTCGTGCTGGCGTTTTCTAAGGCTGCGATTGGGATTACAGCTTCGCGGTCATCCTTGCTTTCGAACTCTGCTACCGCAATAAATTCAAAAGGTACCGGTGTACCTGGCATGAATTGGTCAAGCTCTGCTAATGATTCCGGCAAACTAACTGCTCCGAACAGACGTTTAGCTTGCACTATCGCCATCTGGGGACCAGGGCCGCCAGGTGGAATCGGTACCATTTTCATCAACTTGCTTTGCATGACAGCTTGACCGTTGATATCGAATGCCAAAGCAGCCGGCTTTTGAGTGCTTTCCTGAGCCATTGAGCAACTGTTGCAAACCAGTAGAGCAACAATCCATGTTGCTAGTCGTTTGAGAAAAGTGTTTTTCATCTTGGTTTCCGAAATCGGGCGAATGAATTGTTAACTCTCGAAATGATAGAGGAAGTGATGGGAGAATTTAGAATCCGTCGATCGGCTCGCCGCCATTGGGTGTCAACAGGGCATGAAGCTTCTCGGCCGGAATCTTGTTGTCCAGCTCACGGACCGAGCCGTCGTACATGCCTACGATCACTGTCTGACCATCGGGCAAGCCAGTAATCAGCTTCTCGACCTCCTCGATGGTGATATCCTTGGTCTGAGTCCATGGAACCGGCGTTGGACTCTGAACCATACAAATTGTGTTACTGGTTCCGTCGGTGATTTCTCGGAACGATTTCACTTGGCTAACTACCCAGCATTTGTCGCACTTTCCATCTTTTCCAAACAATTCTGGGCATTGATCTGCCAGTGGCTTGTTCTGATCCGAGTCCCAGTCCTGCTTAAGATCAAACTTGTTGTACAGTTCAGTCTGCTCCAGAAATGGTAGCACTCGAACTCTCCAGCTCAGGTTTTCAGACTTTCCATTGGAATTGTCACGAAACGGTAGCTTTTTGAAGGCAGCTTCATAGTTATGCATTGAAAGCAACAATTGCTTAACGTCATTCATCTTCTGCATGCGAGCGTTGGTCGCATTGGCAAGTTGCATCGTACGAGCCATCATCGCATCAAAATTGGCTGGCTTCTTAAGGATCAAAGTTGCATTATTGCCATCTGCCTTCACACTGATCCCGTTCAGCAAAGCCTGTCCGATCTCTACGCCTGGCATATCCTTTGGCGCGGATTGATAGCCCATCTTGCCCAGCCCAACGAGAGCATTTAGCGTTTTGGAAACGAAGGCAGCATCTTCGGGCTTGCTAGAACGAGAAACAAGCTTGATGATCTCGTCACCATCGGGATCGATGGAGAGCAACAGTTGATCTATCTTCTTGGGTAGCTCTAGGAAGGGCCCAATCGTAGGTGGTACGCCTTGCTTTCTGATTTCATCCATGGCGGACAAAATCACCTCGCGATCTTGGGTGATATCGAGTACGACCTTGACGGGTGCTTTACCAAGTTCGCCCATCGCCGACTTGAGTTTGCTGCTGAGCAACGAGGCGCGAGGAACAGTCAGGTACGATTTGGTTCCAATTTCAAACTTCTTCTCTTCCAATAGCAACAGGATCTTTTTCTCAGCCGGTTCGACATAGTAGTTCTTACCGTTAATGGTTTCCGTATCAGAGTTTGCGACAGCGGTTGCAGAAATGGTGTTTTCCCGCGCCTCCTTGGTGGCGAACTCTGCCACTGCGAAGAACTCAACTGGCAGTGACAAGCCGGCTTCAATTTGTGAGATTTCTTCCAACGAGTTAGGTAGACTTGCTGCTCCGAAAAGACGTTGGGCCTGCAGTATCTGGCCCTGGCGGCCAAGAGCGCCTGGTGGGATCGGGATCATCTTCATCAGCTTGCTTTGCATGACTGCTTGACCATTGATGTCGAATGCCAAAGCTGCTGGCTCTTGAGAGCTTTCTTGAGCGATTGAGAGGCTGGTACTAACCAGCAGAGCTACAATGGATGTTGCTAGTCGTCGGAAAAAGGTGGTTGTCATATTTGTGTCCAAATTTGGCCAAAGAAATTGTTAAGCCCCGATATTGTAGACGAAAAATTTTCCAGTGGGTTTTTGTTGAAAGGTGGATTGTCAGTTCTATACAAGCTAAGCCGATTCTTGACCTTTGCCAACTTTCGTTGGCAGTCGCCTTCGCATCAGGGCTGCATTGAGGAAGTGGCTTTTCGATCAAGATCGAGCAAAAACTGAAGCGACAAACCGGTCGCTTCGTCCAGTCTCGCAATTCTGGCTGAGATATCTTGAGCGTCTTGCGGAGCTGGGCTGCGAAGTACAATCTCTTTGCGTCTCATACTGGATTCGCATCGAAGCTTGACAGCAACAAAACATCTACCCGCTGTGCTCGGGGGGGCTCCCGGTCCAACATCACCCGTAATCGCTAGTGACCAATCCGCCTCCGGTGTCTTCTGCATTGCAGCTTCGCAAAGCAGATCGGAAGCAAGCTGACTAACAGGTCCGTGCATTGGATCGTTTAGCACTTCCCATGGAATGTTTAGCCAGGCATGCTTACTGGCAGTGCGGTACACAACGAAGCCTCCACATAACCAGCGCGAGACACCAGGGATACTGGCGAGTGTTGCTGCGATGCGTCCTGCCGTACAGCTTTCAGCAGTTACCAGTTTTGCGTTTCGTCGCTCGAGTAGATTGCGTACTTCAATTGCTAAATCCAGATTGCCAGAATTCATGATGGTCGCAGACTTGATGCAGTTCTTACGATTTGCTGTTGCCTCGAGCGTTATTCGGCCGAGGAAAGGGTTGACTGGGGTCCATCCTTTTACGATCTTCATCGGTTGGTCCGCCCCCAAACTGTTGCCAGTACCGTTCTGCGAAAGGATTCAGTTTCGGGCCCACTACTTTTTCGTTGACCAACATCGGTTGACAATCGGTCCACCACATATCCATCGCCTGGCTCAACTGTGCGACCACCTCGGGATGCTTGTCCGCTACATTCTTGCTCTGTGCATAGTCTGTATCCAAATCAAACAATTGCCATCGAGGCTCGCGGCCGCCATCGGCACTTACCAACGACCAGCGACTGGTGCGAACTGAGGTCATCTTGTATTTCCAGGCGCTGGGATCTTCCATCTTGGGCCATCTGCCCACGTGAGTAAACAAAGTTCGCTCGTTCCAGGCTGCGTTGGGATCTTCAATCAGAGGCAACAAACTTCGACCTTCGATTTGAGCACGCAACGGATCACCGATTTGTATACCAGTAATCTCCGCAATCGTCGGAAAGAAGTCGATATGAGCAGCTAGTTTCTTACAGTCCGCCGGTTTGATTTTTCCAGGCCACCGCCAGAGGCAGCTTGATCGTGTTCCACCCAGCCAAGCAGTCCCTTTGGCTCCCCGCATGCCAGCGTTGAAAATGTTTTGGCCTGCAGCAGTGCCGTTATCATTCATGAATACAACCAACGTATTCTGCTCGATTCCCCATTCACTGAGCTTACCGAGCAGCTTGGCGATGTTTTGATCGATGTTGTGGATCATTCCAAAGAAGTGTGCCAGGTTCTTGTTATCGACCTTGTCCAAATACTGCTGAGCGTCTTCGGGCTTGGCAGTGTACGGAGCATGGGGAGCATTGGTTGGGATGTAGGCGAAGAATGGCTGGCCATCCTTTCTTCGACCATCCATCCAATTGATGGCTTGCTGATAGAACAGGTCGGTACAAAAACCCTGAGTCTTCTCGAATCGGCCGTTGTGCAGTAGAGTCGGGTTGAAGTAGGTATTGCCCGGAGCGTCTCCACAAGAACCGGGATAGACTTGGCCAATGCCGCCTCCACCATGAATAAAAACTTCATCGAATCCTCGCTTATCGGGTTGATACTCGGCTTCGTCGCCAAGATGCCATTTACCGAAAATGCCAGTCGTGTAGCCAGCTCGCTGCAGGGCTTGCGCTAGAGTAATTGCATTTAAGCTCAGTCGTTCACGCTCCAGAATGGTGTGTGTGACTCCATTCTTGAATTCGTGGCGGCCCGTGAACAATGCGCTGCGCGTGGGTGCGCAGGTCGGACTGACATGGAAATCGGTGAATCGAAGGCTCTCCGAATGCAATCGATCTAGGGTTGGCGTCTTCAAGACAGGATTTCCATGCGCAGAAACATCGCCATATCCCTGATCATCCGTCAGTAGAAAAACGATGTTTGGCTTGGAAGCTCGCAGTTCGTTGGCGATTACATTTGATGACAGCGCGGTTACAATCACGCATCCACAAAGTGCTAGTGGCAGGCAGCGAATAATCATCTCACTTTCCCTTCTTTTAGTCGCACTATTCTAGCCAACTTGCAGGCCCAGTGTTGAAGAATCCTGATCGACTGTGTCAGAAGCATCCAACTCCTAAGCCCTTTCGACCGTAGTCGCATTCACCCACAATTGCAGAGAGCATGAACGATAAAGCCTCCCACAAAATGTTGCTCGAGAACCCCATCGAATTGGCCAATCTTTACCGCAATAAGTTACTCTACGAAGCAGTGCCATTTTGGTTCCCAAGAAGTATCGACGCTCAATACGGAGGCTACTTGCACTGTCTGGATGCAGATGGAGCCGTTGTAGACAGCGACAAGTCTGTTTGGGCTCAAGGTCGAATGGCCTGGATGTTGCTTACTATCTACAACACGATGCAACCAGATCCCGTGTTGCTCGATTGGGCAAGAAATGGGTTGGAGTTTCTTTGGCGACATGGAATCGATCCCCTAGATGGTCGAATGTACTTTCACCTATCGCGGGAAGGTGGGCCGATTCGCAAACGACGTTATGCTTACAGCGAGTCGTTTGCGGCGATTGCTTGTGCCGCCATGTATCGTGCGACACAGGAGCCTGTTTGGTGTCAACGAGCCGAACAGATGTTGGACAGATTCCTCGATTGGAATTTTACGCCGGGTAGGATGCCAGCTAAGTTCTTTAACACTCGTCCCATGACCGGAATTGGTCCGCGCATGATCGCCGTTACAACGATTCAATCCTTACGAGAAGACCTGGGGAGTAATAGCAGTTATCAGGCTTGGGTGGATCGCCTGGTCGAGGAGATCGAGCGCCTGTTCGTCAAACACGATTTGCGTGCCGTAATGGAGACCGTTGGCGAAGACGGATCGATTATCGATCACTTCGACGGTCGGACGCTGAATCCAGGTCATGCGATCGAAGCTGCTTGGTTCCTGTTCGATGAAGCGCAGTATCGCGGCGATTCGCAACTGACGAAACTTGGCTGCGATATCCTAAACTACAGCCTAGATAGAGGTTGGGACGAACAGTTTGGCGGTCTATTCTATTTTCGCGATCTGTATAATAGGCCAGTTCAAGAGTACTGGCACGATATGAAGTTTTGGTGGCCTCACAACGAGGCCGTTATCGCGACTCTCTATGCCCATCGTCTGACCGGTGAGCTGCAATATGCCCAGTGGCACCACAAAATTCACCAGTGGAGTTTCGATCATTTCGAGGACAAGCAGCACGGCGAATGGTTTGGTTACCTTCATCGCGATGGATCATTATCCAACACGCTCAAGGGCGGAATGTGGAAGAGCTTCTTTCACTATCCTCGGATGTTGTGGAAGTGTTGGAAGTTGCTGACTGAAGCTTAGCCGACAATTACTCCACTCCAAACAATCCTGCTGGGGAAAGCAATTGTCCGCCAAGCTGAGCGAGCCGTTTGGATGGCATGAATCGAGGCTCGATATTGAAGTTCAGTGAAAGGTTGTTGCGTCCCGTATCCACATTCATGCCCACGCGAACCAGAGCAGACTCGCCAACTCGCGTTACCTGAAGCGTTTGTCCAATTTGACCTGTTCTGGCGAAGTCGAAGGCTGCACCACCGGATACAATCCACTTTTCGTTCAAGCGATAGTTGACAAAACCATTCAAGATACTGGCACTTATTGGCCCTTCGATGGACAGCATTCCGATATACAGATCCCCAGAACCGGGGCGGCTCATACTGGCTCCAGCAGAAACTGTCTTTAGACCGCGAGAGAATACATCCGCGTAGCCATCGGAAAGAAGCGTTAAGCGATCGCCAACATGGTAGCGGAAGTTGTAGTTCATCCCCCCAACATTCTCACCGAAGTTGTCTTTACCTGGCCGAGGGAAAATCGTGGCGTTAACATCCAGGTAGACTAGGTCGACGATTCGCTCTCGACCCGGTAGCCCACGCTTGGTTTGCCATCGCTGCGACAGACCTAGTCGTGCCTGTTGAGTATTGTCGAATATCTCGCTGCTGCCGGCCGTTACCCAACGCTGCATACCGGATCGAACCGCAAAGTTGCGTTCATCAAATCGTTCGGGAAGAGTACCGCCGAAGGTATCGAAGACAAAGCGGCGCCGGAAATGCTCCTGCGCGTTATCGTCCAAGGGATCGTAGAGCGGCAGTTGCCGGTAGTCTTTGTTGGCGTCAGCCAAGAAAACGTCCGAGTACAAGTTAACCTTGTGCGCTATGCCGTTGATATCGAACAGGCTGCTTTGTGCGTTTTGATTCACTCGCCAAAATGGCAATGAAGTTCGTAGACCAGCTTGTCCGGCCAAGCGAGTCATGTCTTGCCGGTTCAAGTCTTGATTCCAAAATGCAGCTTCACCGGCGACATAGGGTGTCACCTTCCAAAAGCCAAGATTCACCGGCAAGCTCAGCTCCTGTCGAGTTGTCGCTTTCAGGCCTTCTGCGTTACGCTCCCAAGCCAATAGAGCAAACTTAGCCGCATCTACGGGATCAGTTGGTGTCGACGCTACTTGTTGCTTCACGTAGCTAACACTTGAAAACGCATTCCAAGTGAATCGGCCTCCCAGAAGATCTTGACCCAGCCAATAATGATTGAATCGTGGTAACGAAGAGGTCTCTGTGAAGAATGAATTGACTCTTCTTTGGCCGAAGACCTCAAACATTCGATTGCTGTTGTACCTTCTTAGCCGCATGGCAGATGTTAGATCTTTCTCCTGATCCCACTCATTCTCAAAGTACTGCTCCATGAAGTTGCGGTCAGTGGCAAATCCAAATTCCTTGATCAGCTCGACATTGGGGGATAAGTAGATTCTGTTTCGCGAGTATGCACGACCGCGAGTATCTTTTTCCGGAACCAGTGATCGGCGATCTAATCCCAAGAAATCCCGACCACGATCCTGAATGAACCATGCATCGAAAGTTCCAGTTCCAGGCGCGCCGAAATACAGTGTTGGTCGATCATAGGTGAACTTTCCACCTAGCGCGAGACCTCGCCTGGAAAGGTAATCCGTCGACAGCGTTAGGTCAGTTCCCTGAGGACCGTTCAAGCCCAACAGTTGATAAACATCCCAGTCTAGGTAGATCTGGTTACCGAATATCTTGTCGTTCTTGTACCGCGCGCCTGACAGATAGAAACTAGATTTGGCCAGGTTGGATTTGAAGGTTGGCCAATACAGTAAGGGAACCCCTCCCGCATACAGGAAGTTGTTCTTGGCCGTCGCTCTCATGTCGGTCGAACGGCTACCTTCGGTTGGGCTAAGCACCGATAAATTCTCCTCGGTGCGTTGATCTTCAAGCTCCACTTCGCTAGCTTGCAGCCAATAGCGTGGAATGCCCAATCGGCTGCTGGTGATCGCAGCACCATAGGCCTTAAAGTTGCGTCGATCCGTTTGTCGAAGCACATCAGCCTTCAATCTCAGCAATCCCTGATACTGCGGGACCGGCGTTAACATTTCGGCAGACAGGACCATCCCGTATTCGCTGGATACGTTGTAGTACATGCGATCCGCGTAGATGACTCGATTGCCCTGGTTGAAGACTATGTTGCCGTCCAAGTACAACTCGATGGGCCTGTCTGGGCTGCTCACTAGACCAGTGAATGGGTCGCCACCATTATTGCGTAGCCAAACGATTGCATTGTCCGCCTCCAGCGATACCGAGCCGAAGTCTAGGAATTGACCGTTGGGTTGCTGATACTTGATGCCTTCAACAACCAATCGAAAGCCACCTCGCATTTCAAGAATGTTCTCGCCAGTAACCGGATCAGGGCGGAAAGAGATGGTCGAGTTGTTGTCGCGTTGGAAGAATCGCACATTCTTAACTGCCAGCGGATTCTCGCTAGGCGGCTGCAAAGCTACTTGAGGCTGCATTGTCGGAAACGGTGGAGCAATCGCTTCACTGGGCGCATTTGCGGGAAATGGCGCGCCGCCATCCTGTGGAATGACTAGGCCTACGTTGGGAATCAAGCTGTTGCCGCTACTGGTCGAACCCGACGCTGCTCCTGCGTTCCACTGAACTGCACCAGGAGTTGGTTGAATGGTGTTGCTCGAAGGCAAACCGGATCCGGAGCTGCTTCCATTACCTCCAAGCAACTGAGGTACGGGCACTTGAGGTAAAGGCAACTCTTCAATGCTGTTTCGTATGGGGGCTGCCGGTTGGACCAAACCACCACCGGATTGATTGTATTGAGCGAGGGCTATTTGCGAACTTCCGTTCGGCTCGCGACTCCAATCCAGATTTGGAATGTCAAAGCGTTTGGTCTCGCGGAGGGCTTCAAACCTAACTGGGTACATACTGAATAGACGCCCCATCCAGCGGTTATCGCGAAGCGAGTGATTTGGGCTCCAATCCAAACGAACCTCACCATCCATCATGCAGATGATCTTGCCAGGTTGATCAGGCTCATTGGGCAAACTGCGTTCTATCCAAAGCACTATCTCTTTAGCGCCGGCAGTCAGCGGTCCTTGCGTCAACTGACAATGGCCAGAGAAAGCCAGTATGTCATAGGAGCCTCTCTGCTCTTTAGCAACTTCGTCTGCCTTTACTTGGATCTGAAAAGATGGATCGATCTTTGGCGCAGTAATCTCTGCGGCCAGTAATCGCGGTCTTGAAACCCAAGGATCTGTCGCACAGGCAACGGTCAGGGCAAGCAAAGTCAAGGCGCACGGCGAGCGTAACCACGATGCCGTGATTTTCATGAAGCAAACTAGTCGATTGTGATGGCTCAAGCTGCCACGCACAGTCTGGCTTTCATCGAGTATCCAGGAAGCTGAAACTGGGAATTCGATAAAACTTCTCGACATTCCCTAAAGTTTACGAAAACGAGCCCCGCTTATAGAAAACTAAGCCGCCAATAGCCAGTGCAATCGAGATAGCTATTGTTGAGTAGTGCACCTCATGGATCACAAAAGCTCGACTGGAATGCGTTCCTGCATGCGAAAGATTGCTATCAAAAATCAATCCGCGAAATAATTTCGAAAATGGCTCAAGTTTAACTCATTGACTCAATTGTCTCTTGACGTCGCCTTCCACGGTAAGTTACTTCCACCACAGGTTACACACATTAGTCCAACGCGTTTCAGGCGTGGCGACCGCGAAAGAACCTCAAGTGTTGTTTCAACAGCAATCAACAACTCGAAACTCCATACTCTTCGGTTTGCTGGCCACTGGCCTGCTTACGGGTTGTCAGCGTCGCGCGCACACTGATCTTTATGTTGATTCGATGGCTGCTGAGATACGTGATTTAGAAGATCAACTTTATCAGTACGATCACGAATACCGTTTGCTAGAGCAAGAGTTGGAATCGTTGCGGCGTCGCAAAGCCCTGCAAAGTGGAGCCTATGACTCGGTCGCTCCGCTAGAAGTAGTGCCAAAGCAAAAATCCATTGGCGAAGCAGCGCCCCCCAAGAACAAGCTAAACGACTCCAGTGCTGGAAGCAATCCTGGGGCAGGAACCACACCCAAGGTAGAAACACCCAAAGACCGTGGTTCAAGCAAGTCCGATTCGCCAGCTTCACCGCCTTCGATTCTGCAAAGCCCTCAACCATTCCAGTTCCCCGCCCCAAGCCTGGACAAGCCAAGTTCCGATAATCTTCCTGCGCCCAATCGAACCACGCCTTCGAACTCTAATTCATCCAGTTCAGAGTCGACAGACATCGAATTCAATGCAGGGGAACTAATCGTTCCCACAATTACTACCGGCTCGCTAACGCCGCCTTCGCTCGATGTCAGCCAACGTTCGGCCACCCCTCAGAAAGATCTGGAGTTGAGCTTAAGTCAGATTGAATTACCTTCACAACTGACTGTTGGTCGAAACAGCAGCGCGAAAATCACCACGGCAGTACAAGTTGTCACCGATAAGCGCATCGTAGAACTGGCCTTTCATCCAGCTCTCAGTCGAGCGGTGAGTTTTGACGACGATAATCAGGATGATGGTCTGTTTTTGGTGCTTCAACCTAAAAACGAACACGGCCAGGTTGTTACTATTCCTGGTGCGGTAGTTATCGAAGTAGATGATCCATCGCGGGATGCTGGTAATTCGATAATTGGCCGCTGGAGTTACTCAGCTGCTGAGGTGGAAGGCAAGATACAACCTCTCGGCAGCAAGCAAGGCATTCATTTCACGTTGCCCTGGAACGGCCCCAATCCAAAATCAGATCGAGTGCTTGTAACGGCTACACTGCAAATGGAGAACGGCCGCAAAGTAGTTGGCAAGCGAGAGATCTTTTTGAACTCAACTAATGGACTAAAAACCGTTTGGACACCGCGTGCAAGCCGCAGCGATGTTCGACCGGCAGCCGGCTCTGCTCCAGCCGGCTCAAATACAATAGGCGGTTCGCCATCGGCTACATCGCCGGTCGTTAGGGCTTCCGCTGAATCTGCCCAGCATACAAGTTCCTCGCTGGGGACCTCACACCCCGTGCACTCTGTGGGTAGTTACCCAGCTCCTGAGTCCGCTCCGCTGCCAGAGTTGGCGCGATAGCGAGGTTGGAGCGAGAGCAACATGCAGTGTTGACTCATCATCCGAGGATAAACTCTTTTCGCCCTATTGGCCAACTGAAATGATGCAAATTGGCATCAATCATCGCGGACGTTGACTTTCAGTTTCGCTAGTGTGGCGTGATTACCACAGAGTCGAACAAGAGTTGATGCGTTAAGTCAACGTGCGAAGAGAATCTCGCATTTCTTCTCAGAAAAATCTGTTTTGGGACTACCTAGGCTCGTAATCGACGTATGTTTCAGATGGCGATTCAATCACACCACGGAGAAAACAACATGAGACACGCAGTCGCCCACGCTGTGTTATGCACCCTGTGTTTTGGTAGTTTGTCTGGATACTCATTTGCGGCAGATGTAAATAGCTCTTGGGTACCTCTCGGTCAAGCAAAAATCCAGAAAAAAATCCGACCAACTACAACGTTCAGGCCCGAGCTTACTCTTCAGCAAAACAATGATCTGCTGATCCAACACCGCAGCCAAACGATTATTGTTTCCACCACGATCCCGGTAGACCAATTGAAAACAGTGAAGCTAGTCAACAAGCTAGTGCAATGGCAATCCGATCAGTCGACATTGGAGGGTCGCATTACAGCGGTCAGTCTATCGAGTGATCAAAGCCAAGCTACCGTATTCGCTGAGATTCGCGATAGCACAGTTTCAACCGTAAGGTTGTCCGAACATGAAACTGGGCTTCTTAAGATTGAAGGTTAACAAGTGGTGGTGCTGCGGCGCTTGAACCTTCGAGGCCAGGATGGAAGCTTCTCAAGGGACCGCTACAAACCAAGGGCTCTCCGAGTTGATGGGTAGTTAAGTGGGCATCTCGACTCATCAATCTCGGAAGCCCGGAAACCAACATGCTCAACGGAATGAATGACCTGCCAAAAAATGCTCACAGTGTCCTGTTCGATGCCCGACAGGTTCTTACAAGCAGATTCGTGATCGATACACAGTGTGTCCTAACGGACAGTCTGTACGACAAAGGGCTCTCCGAGTTGATGGGTAGTTAAGTGGGCATCTCGACTCATCAATCTCGGAAGCCCGGAAACCAACATGCTCAACGGAATGAATGACCTGCTAAGAATGCTCACAGTGTCCTGTTCGATGCCCGACAGGTTCCTACAAGCAGATTCGTGATCGATACACAGTGTGTCCTAACGGACAGTCTGTACGACAAAGGGCTCTCCGAGTTGATGGGTAGTTAAGTGGGCATCTCGACTCATCAATCTCGGAAGCCCCCTTTGTCATTCTGATTATCAGGCGGTTTGTGGCTGATCGAAGAAACTGGGCGAGCACAACAGCTCGCAGCCTGTCATTTAGGCCACATTGCCTTTTGGCAGTTCTTGCGGCCCACCGCTGCACTAGTCAGACCTGGCAATTTGTGACGGAGACGCAAAGTTCGCGGTCACCCTGTGGGAACATTTCACGCCTTTGGCTGTCGCGACGATGCAATAGAGCCTTGCGGCAGGGAAATCACGAGCGAATGATGTGAACTGCTCTGAGCCAACCATGATCTGTCGATTAGAATATTGCAGTGTTCTTGCGTCCCTCTAGACCCACCATACGCTTTTCATTGATCAAAATCTGACATGAACTTATACGTCTTCGGACATCGCAACCCCGACACCGACGCGATCTGCGCTGCCATGGCCTATGCCGATCTATTGCAACGTACCACGCGCCCCAACGCCATCGCAGCCTGTTGTGGGACATTAAACCCTCGTACCGAATACGCACTCAGCAAGGCCAATCTTCCTCCGCCTCGAATTGTCATGGATGTCCGTCCCGAGGTGGGTGATATCTGTCGACGGCAGTCCGTTGTGGCTTATGACGACGAAGTGTTTTCCGAAGTCTACGAGCGGATGCAAAGCAATAATCTAAGTGCCATGCCAGTGCTTGCCCGCGATGGGAAGTTTATGGGCTTGCTGTCGTTATTGGACTTGATGAAGGTCATCTTTGAGGGCGATTCTGATCCGCTAAAGGCAAGACTGGTTCTGTCTTCCATCACCAAGATCAACTCCGTTTTGCAAGGCAAAGTACTTCACGCAGTATCTCCCGACTCGATTGATGAAATGCTAGTCGTGGTGGGCGCGATGAGTGCGGAGGGATTCACGGAGCGATTACATCATTACACTTCGACACATATCCTAGTCGTGAGCGGAAACCGTCCCACGATTCAACTTCCCGCGCTGGAGCATGGCGTTCGATTGCTGGTGATTACGGGAGGCTATGAGCTTTCGACGGGACTCATGCAGTTGGCCAAGCTGAATAACGTAACCGTTATCAGTAGTCCCTACGATACGGCGACAACTACCATGCGGATCAAATCTGCTCGCCGTATTGCTTCCGCGATTGATACAGATTGCATGACTTTGTCTGCTAAGCTTCCGATTGCTGAAGCGAGGGCCTTGATTGCTCGCTCGAATCAGAAACTTTTTCCGGTACTGGACGATAATGGAAGGCTCTTTGGAGTGCTTCCAAGTCTGACATGATCAATCCACCTAAGCCGCAACTGATTCTTGTCGATCACAACGAGCTAACGCAGGCGGTTCAGGGCGCCGATGAAGCTGAAATTGTCGAAGTTCTTGACCATCACCGACTTGGTGGTTCACTCCGATCGGAACAGCCAATTCGCTTCATCAATGAACCTGTAGGATCTACTTGCACTTTGGTAGCTCGGCAGTTCCGCGCGGCGGGCATTGACCCAACTCCAGGTATCGCCCTGTGCATGGTTTCCGGAATCATCTCCGACACGCTAAACTTGCGATCTCCCACAACCACCGATGTCGACCGCGATATCCTGAAATGGCTATCTGGCTTCTGCAAGATTGATATGGCTCAGTTTATTCGCGAGTTCTTCGCGGTTGGATCATCACTGAGAACCCATTCTGCGAAGAAGGTCGTCCGCGAAGATTGCAAGGAGTTCGAGGACCATGGTCAGCGGTTCACAATCTCACAGATCGAGGAGACCGGTTTCGATCTGTTTTGGGAACGCCGCGACGATCTCCATTCAGCATTGAAAGAGCTGACCAGCGAGCGAGGCCTGGATTTTTCCGCCTTGCTAGTGACCGATATCAATACCAATGGTAGCTTGCTGCTCTTGAGCACCGAACAGGAATATTGGGAAGAGATCAACTATCCGCGACTCGATCGCGGCCTGTACCAGTTAGACGGTGTTGTTAGTCGCAAGAAGCAATTGTTGCCGCTAATCTCAAATCTGCTGAGCGTCGCTCAGCGTCAGGAAGCCATGTAGTTTCGTTTCCCCTCTTTAATTCGGAAACGACTTTCGGCTGACAGAGACAGGCTGAATTCTGCCCTGCTGACCTAGCCAGTACGGACCCCGTCACTCACGATTCGCGGGAAACTGGCTAAATCGGCCGCTGAATCGGCCACGAAAGCTGGGAGATTTAGGTAAAATGCCGCCGTTGCAAGAGGCGGCGTAAGTCCCTCAATGATGCGTCAGCTGTTTTTGTACACATCTTGGAGAATCAACAATGATGATTAGGTCGTTCAAATTGATGGCACTGACCATGGCAGTGCTCTGCGGGTGGACAGTGCTCTGCGGGTCGCAGCTTTATGCTGGCTGTGGGACTCCTGCGACGCGGCGGATGTAGCGACCCGTGTACGGCAGGAGCATGTGCGGGGGTTGCCTTTCATCAAGGTTCGTGCGGTGGCTGCGCTACTATGGGCGGCGTCGTGGCAGATTACTCGCCGTCGATGATGTACCCAAACTATGCTGGCAACATTCAGTGCGAAAACTATGTACCCAGCAGCTACGTACAAAGTGGCTACGTGCCGAGTACTATTGTTCAAAGCTATGCAGTACCAATGGCTCCTGCTATTCATAGTCAGCCAGCAATTAGCGCGGCGACTATTCAACGGGCTGACCTGCTCGATTGTGGTCCTGTCGCTTCATACCAAGTTGTCATGCAAACCGAGTATGTTGCGGGAGAAGCAGTTTGTGCCATTCACTGAGTACAAAGACGAAATTCGTTATCGTACCAAGACTGTTACTCGACAGGTTCCCGTTGAAGTCAAGGATTTCCGGACTCGAACTGTGTTGCTTCCGAAGACGGAAACCAAAACGGTTGACTTCAACGTACTTGTACCACAACAGCAAGAGAGGATTGTTCAAGTAACGGAATCTGTCCCTGTATGGAACGAAGTTCAAGAATCCTACACGGTTAAGGTACCGAACTTAGTTGAAGTTATCGAAGAGTTCAAAGTTCGCATTCCTCAATTGCGGGATGAAACCTTCACTTACACAGTGCAAGTACCTCAAACACATACTCAACAAAAGATTCAACGAGTCACCAACGCCGTACCAGTGACTAAAACTCGCACCATACAAGTCTCTCGCCCAGTTACTAGGAATCAAGTGGTTACGCGTGACCTTGGACACTGGGAATTGCGAGTCGAAGAGGTTGCTTCGAGCGTGGGAGTTCATTCTGCTTCAACTGGGGTAATCAGTATGGGCGGCTGCGGAACAGGCACCACTTATGTAAGTGGCGGTTGTGGTACATCTCAACCAACTTACACCTACTCAAGCTGCGGAGGTCAAGCGGTCTCAAGCCCATGTGGAGGCTGCGGACGGGTTGTTGGCTGCGGAGGTTGTGGGCAGTCTGTTGGTTGTGGGCAGTCTGTTGGCTATAGTCCAGCAGTATCGGCATGCGGCCTGGCTGCAGGTTATGGATCGATCAGTGGTGTCGAGGTCGGATATCGAGTTGCTTCAGTTCCCACGACAACCACCGTCACTCGACGCGTTTGGGTACCCAACATCGTAACCGAAGAGGTACCAGTGGTTGAAAATGTGCTTCAATCGCAAGACATAAGCTATACTGCCTTCGAGCAACAAACAACGGATGTACCTTACGAGGTGGTAACCGTTGCTTACGTACCTGAGCAACGCACGGGAACTCGCAAGGTTGTCGAATACGTTGACGAAACTCGCACCCGAACTCGCAAAGTCGTTCAATACGTTGACGAAACTCGAGTTCGAAATCGAAAGGAACTGACTTACAAGCAAGAAGTTCGTGAACAGAAGATCCCGTTTGTCAGCTATACCACCGAGAAGCGAACCAAAGAGGTTCGTTACACAGTTAACGTTCCTGAAACCCAGATCGAGCCAATAACGACGACTCGCTACGACATGGTGCAAGAGGAGATGACCGAGCAATATACGGTGAAGATTCCTGTTACCAACTACCGTGAACAGATTGTCCAGGTTGCAAAGATGGTTCCAAAGTTGGTTCCAATCACCATTAATCCATGCCAAGAGGTCGCTAGCCCAACTACCGTAGGATACGGCACTTCAGTTGGATATGGTTACGGTGTGCCCGCCCCGGCATCCAATGGATTTGGTTGTGGAACTCCCACACTAGCACCAATTCCAGTTCCCTGTCGATAGTTTGCCGCTAGGTTCGCAACTTCGGTATTCAAAGCAAAAGGCCTGGAGCATCAACGCTCCAGGCCTTTTCTCATTGTTAACGACTGTAGGCTATCTTTTTAGAACAGCACTTGGGCTCCAACAGTGAAGCCGTGCAATAAGACTGTGTCCCGCATGCGAATCGAGTTTCCACTGGCTGCGTTCAGGAATTCCGAGCGTTGCTGTGAGACGGTTGCACTACCGGGTAGGAGCCAAGCTTCGTATCCGCCAGTTAGACGAATGCTTCGTGTAACTTCATAGATTCCGTTGATTCCGATTTCAACAACGCCAGAAATGTTCACGTCATCCGACAGGTTTCGAAGAGCGGTAGTGCCATCGCGCACGATTTGCAGTTCACGACTCGCAAAGTTACCGTAAACACCCGCTTTGCCGCGGAGGCTGACCAGCGTTCGGAGACTGGTTGGAAAGTAAACGTTTCCACCTACCTGCAAGCCAACCATGTCGTTGTCAATCTCGTCTCGATAGTTGGATACCAATGGTGCGGCGGCTCGGACCGAGGTCAACGAATAATGATCTTGGTACTTCAGGTAACGCACACCGATCAGTGTCGATACCGCATCCCAAGCCCACCAGCGACGATTCACTTCGAAGCTATCCAGTGACTGCCTAAGCGATTGAACGTGACGATTAGCACCGTCAAAGCCGTCTTGCAAAGTTGCAGGCACGGCGAGGAATCTGCTATTGACGTTGCCGACATTGGTGAAGTCTGAACCGCGTGTCCATCTGAAGGGACCTGCATAAACAAACTCCCAGGAATTTGCACAGTCGCACATTTTGCCGACCGTATAGCGTCCACTGAACTCGAAGTCGGGTTCATCCATGACGACATTTCGGGTCAGGCTGAATCGGCGATTGCCCTCCCTACGTAACATCATGGCTTCATAGCTGGCGTACCATCTTACATCACAGCAGGCATTTGGCCCGTAGGGAGCACAGCCATTGGGACCACAAGATTGATAGTTACCAGCACTATTCAAGTAAGAGGCTGGTTTGACGCTGTTGTCTCGCGTAGAACCGAAGTAGGAACCATCGACGACGCTGCTTTGGCCATCGGACCGGCTAGGCATATCGCCCAATTGAATGACGCCACTACTGCTGGAATTGTTTGATTGAGCAGCCGGATTAACCGAGAAGTTTGCATTGGATGTTGCATACAACACGGGGTATTGAGCTTTGGCTTGCTGCAATCCGCCTATGCCAGCGATGGCACCTGCGGTTAGCGCAACAAAGCTTGCCCGTTTCGCAACAGAGGCAATCGCGGAAATTCCGTTTCGGGTGAACAACAGGATTCTTCGCATGACAATCCTCAGTTAGGCATCCTTGCTTCGACCTACACAATAGCAATCCTGAGGGATTCATCGGTAGGACTATATTGGTTTTGATTCAAGCTCAATCTTGAGCTTTTACGGGGCGTTGTTTGGCCAAAAGAGCAGACCCTGCACTTATGCCCAAACGGCAATGTTTTGCTTACTTGGTTTTCAATTCGTCAACAACTGGTGCCAGCGTTGTTTTTCGAACTAGGCTGACAATCTTCTTCGCAGTATCTTCGGAGTCTACCGATCCGCTAATCACCAACTGGTTCCCATGAGGAGCAATGCGCACTCGTTGCCGTGGATATAGTTGAGCCACGGTTTGAGAAACTTCAGCTGCTAGTGAATTCATGTCCTTGGTGACCGCGCTTTTCGTTGAGTTCACCACGACTCGCTGCACTTGAACGTTTCGCTGCCCAGCAGATTCGCTGATCACTGCGATACGAGTTTCGCCATCACGCAGGCCTATCACCGAATAAGACTTGGGTCCATTCTGAATGACTTGACAAACGTCTTCATGCTCTACCGATAATCCCTGAATGTTGTCGGCGGATTGCAGGCTAATGGAGTCTTTGGCAGCCACGCGAATCTCTTTACCTTGGACTTGTTGGTGCGCTGCGGCTTGACCAGTAACTGACTGTGGTGCTTTCAACGTCGCGTTTTGTACTAAAGCTGGCATCGAATCAGCTGCAGTAGAAGTCGCTGGGACCGGTTGTAGTGCTCTCGGTTCAACGTTTACTCTTGCTCGGCCTGAAGCGTTGGCGAGCATGGGCACAAGCGGCTGTTTGGTTGTCGCCTGTAGTTCCGGTGTTTGAACATCGTTCTTGGAACCAGCCAGTTTGGGCTCCCGACGCGACGATACCGCGCTCTGAACAGGGTTCTCCCGAGTTTCTGTCGATGGCCAATTCGTAGGTTCGACATTCTTCAGAAAGACTTGATCGTGAATTGGCTTGGACGAAATCGCGGTAGCAACCACTGTTGGTGTAGAGACCTGTCCGTTCAGAGATTGGCTTTGCCCAACAACATCTTCCTCACCTGTTGCACTTGCCAGCTTGGTCTCTTGGCAATCACCCCGATCAGAAAAATTCATGCTTACAACCGTCTCTGCCGGCTCCTCCGCTACTTCGATACTCATCGAATCGGAGAATTGAGGCATGACAACTGTAGACTCATCGTAGGCTGGCTCGCTGGGAGTTAGTGAGTTTACCAGATCATTCACCAGTGCTAGTGATCCTGGCAGCTCTTGTGTTTCACCTTTGTCGCTGAGCGAGTGTTCGATAGCTGACTGCCTCTTGGTGGCACCGTTCCCAACGACCTTTGAATCAGTTTGTCCCGATCGCACCGTTGCTGCCGTCGTACCCATCGAGGGCAATTGTTCCAACTTACGCTGCTTGAGCGATGAATTGGAAGATTGGACCGCAACTCGCGAATCGGATATCTGCGGATGATTGATCATGGCCTGAGCTGAATGGACGTCAACTTTTGGCATCGATGGGTTCAACATCGGTAAAAGCATGGGAGCATTGCTTAGTGCAGGCAGTGCGCTGGGTGCTGCCACGGCCCCCCCATGCGAGCTTGCACTTGCGGAGCGATTGAATCCAAGGATTCTGGCAACCGCTTGACGACTGGATTGTGGCTTGTTCTTAGTTGATTGTGCTGGCTGAATTCCATCGGAGAAAGGGTAGGCAGGTAACTCGGGTACAGATGTAGAAAAGTCTTGAGGTATTTCGTTAGGCCCATTGTCACCCCAAGCCCAGCCAGCCTGTGCTGATAACGCAATGACCAGCGCCACTCGAATTGATCGACGACGAAGTTGGGATTTTGAGCTCTTGTTGCTTCGACTCATTTCGAAACCCTTGCAATTCTAACCCAGTCCAGATCTTGGAATACTGACCAGCCTGAACGCCAAAGCAAGCATTTCGCGAGCTATACTCGCTTCGATGCTTGGTGCCAAAACACTCCATGGCGCGTTACAGCAGGGTATCGGGATGAAGCAGTGTAAAAGTTAAACGATTTTTCCGTTTGCAGGAGTTGTATGAAAGGAATCCACCCCAATGACGGCTGCTAGCAAACTGGTTTCAACGCTAGAATTAGGTAGTTGAAGTTGTGAATTGCCTTCTTTGCCCTTAACCCAACATCCTGTTTTCCATGTTTCTGCACGTGTTACGCCAGTTATTTGGCATTCAAATCGTTTGCTTGTGTTTTATCGCTGCTGCCTGCACACCAGTGCTAGCGATTCAATCCGATCCATCTGATAAGCTCTTCGCTAATGGCCGGGTGATCCAGTTACGGATCAAGATCGATCCGAAGGACATGGAAACCATCGATCGCGAGGATCGACCTTTCGTAACAGCAGATTTGATTGAGGATGGGAAGACGATCTACCGAGGCGTTTCGATCAAGTTGAAGGGAGCGGCCGGAAGCTATCGCAATTTTCAGGACCGTCCCGCTCTGACGATCAAAACAAATCGCGTCGACAAAAAACAGCAATTTCATGGCCTAGTGAAGTTTCATCTCAACAATTCGGTTCAGGACGAGAGCTACCTGAACGAGTACATTTGTGCCAGCATTTTCGAGTCAGCCAAGTATCCTGCAACTCGCGTAGCCTTTGCCCGGTTATGGTTGAATGATCGCGACGTCGGCCTATACGTTTTGAAGGAAGGGTTTGATAAA
>JAZKJV010008580.1:0-190000 GCA_037367405.1 Ottelia alismoides
TTATCTCAAGGTATGGAACAACCAAATTATCAAACACTTATTATTTATTATTATATCATTCTAAATGATTAGAATAATATCTACATTAAGCATGATGAACACAATGGCACTCCCACTAAGCTTCACATGGTTCATCAAGATTTTATCTGAAATCACAAGATTTATAATTTCATCAAATCTTATGTTCCAACTACAAGAAACTTATTGGAGTCCAAAGATGGAGTTCTTCAGCTAGCACACCTTGCTTTCCTCAACCATGAAGCCCTGGGGCTACTTCATATGAATATCCTCAGAGAGGTATTCATAGAGGAATGCAATCTTGACTCACATCATGAAGATGTCATAGACAAATTGTGTAGCTATAGTTAGCAATATTCTGATGGGTTAAAGCAAGGTCACTAGAGAGCAAGTCTCATCGCAAGCGATGTCTTCTCTTCGGTGTGTAGCTCATGGCTACGAACCGTGCTTTTGAAGGTCTCTACCTTTTCATCAGGTTCCCTCTTTCTCTTGAAGATCCATTTATACCTTAATGGGTCTGACCCATATAATTGGATCCTCGAGGGTCCATATACAACACTTGTATATGAAGTCTACATTAGACCTTTATTTCTAACATCCATCTTTCCATGTCATGATCCTCAGGAGCTTCATCACATGAAGTCCGATCATTTTCAGACTCAACTGACACATGGAATCCTTCCTCAAACTTATTTGAAGAGGTATTAATGTTTCATCTTTAATTGTCTATTTAGTTTCCGATTTCAGGAGCCTCATTATCTTCTCAAGATTAAATGAGTTCCTTTTCTTCATTTTCATCTTGATTCTCAATAGAGTCATCCTATAAGAATCATATTCTCAAAGATGAGATCTTTTAAGAATCTCAAGGTCATAAAGTAGGCATCCAATACCATCCTTTATTTTCCTAATGAAGTAGCACTCTCTGGTGCTAGATTCCAGCTTACTAGCTTGGAACCTTATTAGGTATATAATGTAGTCTCTACCACATATATATACCTGGAAACTAAGAGATAATTATGCTAAGATTACTCATTGATCAAATCATGTCACACATGATCAATTGTATCTCCTTACAACTCCATTGAGTTAAGGTTCTTTAGGAGGATTGAGATAGGAATCATATTCACACCCTCACAAGGTATTCTTTGAACTCTTCTAATAGGTACAAGCTACCTTAGATCAAATTCATTTCATCTTCCTTCAAACTTTGGTTCTAAACCAAAATTGTGAAATCTTTGAACATTTCAAATTTTTCTAAGTGAAGAGAAGAAATCTCATATCATACATAATCATTTACAGATATCACATATCCATAATGTTTACTATGATATAGATGATCTGCATACATCAATATGTATGAGATCATGAATACCTTAACATCTTACACCTTTCCCAAGGAAGGGTGTATTGGACATTTTACTTTGAATATAATATTCACAAGTATGTGAGATTTGAATCTTTAGACAATCTAAAGTTTCATGTCTTACTAGTCCATTGATCTCATCAACAGACATATGTCCAAAACTTGATGCCAGATCATTGTCAAATGATCTTCATCCTCCTATTGATCTTTTAAAGGTTTAATTTTCAGTATTAGAAATCCTAATGAACCATTCATTAATTTTCTAATTTAATAGAGTCCACTAGATTTTAGACTACTATCTGAAATATCTCCATCATAACTCTTTATGACAGATTTATTACAGAATTCATGTTTATATCCAACAATTAGAAATAAACAATGAGTGTATTCTAATATCTAGGTCATAGAGGCATTCTCTAAGACTAAGGGCTCCCACTGAAAATATGAAGTCTATTGATCTGATGGAAATCGTTGCAACACTTGCATCACTTTCAACATGGATGACCAATAAACCTTAAGATCAAATTTCTAATATTCTAATACATATGCAACCAATTGCAAGTGTTATTAGAAGATTGAGATACAATTATTAGACTTTACCTTATCAAATATGTAAGTCAATTTCAATGATTATATGTAGATTTTTCTGATGTACTATCCGATTCCTTTTCTAAGGATTCTAGATAGAATTGATAGTCATACTATCAACACATCAACTTATTGCAGTATTGGCATTCATCCAACTCTTTGGATGGAAGCAACAAAAGTACAATCAACTCTTTGACTATACTTCTTACTTGAGTTCAACCCATGCTTCCACTGCGCTCCCTTTATCTCTAAGCAACCATTGCTCAAGACTAAAGGATCTCTTATCTTAAAATCAAAAATTTCAATATAAGAGTATTTCAACACTTATACATGCTTCATTAAATTCATTCAATATGAATATCATGAAGCTTCATGAATGACTAGAGTAAAGATAGTAGAATGATGACACTCATCACCTACATCCATCTAAACTCTTAAAGCATAGGTTCAGGTAGGTACTCAAACAATTTGAATACATTATCTCTAATAGATCTACCATTCTACATGATGTAGAGAACCATGTCATTCATGATTAAATGTCAAGAGCACATATGTATGCCAGAATATCTTTATTGATTTTATAAGGATTAATTTGATAATTACGATCATCATCGACATGTCACTTCAAAAGTACATTCGATAAGATCAAGACTTATAGAGACATACAAACCCTAGGGTTTTAGTCCTATTGTCTTATTTAATTATCACTTCTCATTATTATGAGGAAACTTGCACATTGCAACCACATACATTATGTGTCCAATCGCAAGTACAATATCTGGATCAAGGGTCCAATCCATGATATTCTACTGGTTATTAATGAGTATAACATTGAGTGGGTTTAATGAAGGATTATCTGAAATAAGTAATATGCATAAGGGTATATATTTATATATATACATGTTTTACTTTGAATTAGGAATTTTATATCAAAGCTGTCTTGCCATGTCAACAATGAAAGTTCATTCCCTTAATCACTTTCAATGTGAGAGATATACTTACCATTATATCTCAAGCAAGATCTGGGATCTCCTTCCTTATCTTTGTTGCATCCCAATAATATGAGAACCTACAACTCGGATAAAAAGAAGCGGGAACACATTCCGCCTTGCAAGTTTAACTTGCATCTCCCAATTCGATCTTTAATACCCGGGCCCACCACCCCTAAGGTGATGTTGACCCGTCATTAATTGAACCAACCGTCAACAGGAATACAACTCGCTATGCGCAATCCAATATCGCCCCAATAATATGAGGACCCGATATTGGGGTCACTACGCATACGTCCTTACTCTTTCGAGAAGCGACGAGCCTGATCCAAATGGATCATATGCAGGAGCTGTCACTTCGGACAGGCGTCTCCCACATATAATATCTGGCGACGAAACCCTTCGCCTTGACGGGAGACCATGGATGTCACTTTTGTGATCCTCCATATCGTATTCAAATTATAATTAATCATTATGAATCACATTCATTACGATTAATTCTTCCAAGGAAAATAATAACTCTATTCATAATAGAGTGTTCTTAATTGGATATAATTAACTTAATCATATTAAATTAATTTTCAATCCAATTCAATCAACAAACTTGATTTTACTTGAATATATGGTATTATTCTCAAAGTACGTGTTAATTCGTATTTTAATAATTAGAAAAATACATCTTAATCCCTCGGACATTATCCCGGCCCTACCCGCTGTCATGGCCAGTACCGGCGGGAGTGGGACGGACCACATACGTTGCAACCCGCTACCCCAGCGATCCCCGACTAGACACCATATCCGGCTCGGGAAAGGATAATGCCAAATTGATTAATTTGTACTTGAGACGATCATCGGTCCTTCAACCGAAATTATACCATATAGTAATCAAAACAATTTTGATTATAAGGAAATTTGCTAGACAAATTCCCAATCCTATTCAAGCAAGAGTTTGATGATTGTGATTTCAATTATGATTTAGATCAAATCTAATCAATTAATTGATTGGGGCCAAGTCAATTAAGGAAATAATCATTCTCTAATATTTCACAAATATTTTTCATAATTATTTCTCGAAATTAACAATTAATTTCATTAATTGACAATCACATGGTTCTTGATTAGGAAAGTAATTTCAGCAGTGACCCCTACTTACTAAAATTAGCATATATCAATCAATTTAAATCCAAATTAAGCAAAGTCAATTTCTAAAGTTTGCTAATTTGATTTAGAACAGAAACCAAGTGATGTTTCACGTATTTTGAGGCAATTATAAACAGTAATTAATATTTTAATCACGTTCAGATTCACAGTTCCCGCAACAGTGCATACATGTTCATTAAAACGACCATATCTAGAGCATACGAAATCTGATTTACGCAAACTCAGATCCTATGGTTTCCTTATTTAATGGGGAACAAAATCCAAGTGCTATTTTCGTCTTTAAACAATTTAAACATGGCCGAAAAATTACACTAAACAGATCTGCGAAATCAAATGCGATAAAAAAAACTTTCGCGACCTTAACGAACCCAAGTCGTCCTCGGTTAGCGAATCACTATTCGAAACCGTCGACCTAAGGCTCTGATACCACTTGAAGGATATGGTTAGATCCTCAAGCGCATCACGGAAGCGTGAGCGTCGTATCGAATACGACGAGGAGCGACTAGTCGGACTAGTTGCTCGGTGCAGCGGAATTTAAAAAATTTTATACGACGAAACCACATGATCCAAGAACACTTCTCGAATTGTTTCGTCTAAACCACAAACAAGTAATAGGATTACCTCTTGAAGCGTAGTTGCGATCGAGTCTCTAAACGAAGAGACCTCCTGTCTCAAGTCCGATCCGACGGAGGAGACGCTTGCGAGCGCGGGGATGAACCGCGTGCTTCTCGCAATCCATGTTGATGATCCAAGCGGCGGATCTCCTGATCTCGACACACGAGATCCGACGTCTTCTTCACGAGCGAGGCGCACCGAAGGAGACGGAGATCTACGAGCAGAAGAATGGGCAGCATAACGACGATGCCGCGGCGATGGAGAACCTCTCCATGGCATCCATGGTGGACGGCCATGAGAGGGAGAGAGAGAGGGCTAACCTCTAGAAAGAAACAGAGAGAGAGATGTGTTGTGTGTAAAATAGAGAGCATGGTGTGCCTCTCTATTTATAGGATTTTGGGATCCATGGATCTCAATCCATGTGACATATAAAATCAATGGATGATATTAATTTATGTCAATCCAATGGCTAAGATTGTTGTTGGTAAAACCAACAAATTTAGGTCAAAATATATTTGACAAAATCAAATACAAATTAATCCAAATCAAACCAATAAATAAGGAGAGAAGATACATGGAGATTTCATCTCCATGTACCTTCCAAAGTGGACGGCCACACATTCCTTATAGGAATGATGTGCTGCCCCCCCTTCCATGGAGAGAGCAATCTCATGGAAATCCATGAGATTGCATATCTCCTTGAAAATCTCCTCTATTTATTTCCAACAACTTTTGTTGGCTTTTTATTCTTCAAAAATAATTCACAATTATATTTGAGAATATTGCAATCTTGCCATAGAAAAAATGTGAATCAAATTCACAACCCAAAACAACATATAATTTACATTGTCAATTAATTACACAATGTGTATCCAATACACATAATAATTAATCAACACATATAAATTATAATTAACTCTCTCTAATACATTATAAATCACATTTATAATATATTATGAATAGTTGGATATTTCTATCCACATTATTCTTATCCATAACAATTAAATCATATTTAATTATATTGGATAACTTATTCTCATGTACTCAAATAATATGAATCACATTCACATTATCTACATCTTTGATAATCAAATCATATTTAATTATCTAAGATAATGATGAATCTGTGATTCATCACATCAAAAGTCAAAAATAGAGCCTTGTTCCCGAGAAAATAGAGGCATATTTCCTTTTATCTTGCATAAATAACACTCATGCATACATCCATAATTCATGCATTTTAGCAGCTCATCTGCATCTAAATAAGAAGCCAAAAATCCCATGTACAATACCCCTTCATCAAATAACTTCTTCTCTATAATATATGTGTATATTCCTTAATAATATAGGGAAGAATGCCAAAAATCACCCTTGTAAAATAACCCAAATATCCTGAGAATCCTTGTACATTAAAACACACATAAAGCCCGCATACAAACCCTTACTTAGGTCTACTCACTCTTAGAATACTACATATTAAAAGACCTTCAAAATGAGACTAATTTCATTGCAATTGGAGCTTGTATGAGAAACTTGGGTTTTTGGGTCATTTTGTATACCACATATGTACATTTATGTATTCTTGTATTTATGTATCATATGTGACCTTATCTCCGTCTTTGGTCAACATGAAACTTGTAGATCTCATCAAGATCTACAACTTTCATGTTTTGAGTTTTTCCAAATTCGGCTTCCTCTTCTTCCTACACGTATTTCTTCCTCCAGCCATTCACAGCAGGCCACGTGGCGCCCTCTGATTGCGCCACGCGGCCCGCTGCCCTTCGCCTCGTCCGCCCGCAATTTCCACCGTTGGATCGCGCTTCAGATCCAACGGCCCAGGCCCGTCCACGTACATCACCACCTTCCAGCCCTCAGATCCATAACACACTTCATCTCCACCATCCATTAGCGCCTCGCCCACAGTGCGCCACGCGTCACATCTTGAGCCCTTCGATCGCATTCTCAGCCCTTTCATCTGAGCCGTTAGCTCCCCAATAATCTCAACCGACCGATCGATCGCCAAGGACTGATCAGGACCGCCCGCCCGTGCCTCTGCCCCATCACGCCAAGTGTCGGCTTCCTGACCCTTAGATCGCGTCGCCTTGACCTGATCTTAGCCGCTCGCTCGCACTTCGCCCAGCTCACCCCACATGGCGCCATCACGACCTCAGATCATCTCGCCTTGATCTAATCCTAGACGTTCCTTTGCGCTTCGATCTGGCCGTTGGATCACAAGATCCAATGGCCAGGGCCTCGTCTCCTACCTCTGGCAACCCTCTCTCCCACGATCTCCGCCTTGCGGGAGGGGCTGCCCCTTCCTATTCTTGGCCGTACTCTAGCCACCTTCTTCGACCACCATCACCTCCACGTTCATCGCCACTCGTCCCTCATCCTCGCCAGCTACCCCACTCGTCACCACTTCCCCCATAGATGCTCCACTACCTCCATAAACTTCGCCCCATCACCAGCCCTGCCGAGACCTCCATCCTATAAATGCCCAGCCGCCGGCCACATTCAGCCCCATCCGCCACTCCAGGGAGATCACTCGAGCTCCAAGCTTCCTATTGGTGACAGCAATTGGCTGATTTGTTGAGCGACGACAGAGCTTCTTCTCCGGCGAGATCCTCGGCCCACCGCCGTGTCGCAGCCACTCCTCCGAGCAGCTGCTAGAGCTCGGGACCTTACCGACCCCTTGAGCGACGACCTGGAGCTCAAAGCTGAGCCCCAATCCCCAGGTAACCCCCTCCATTCCTCCTCCGATCTTGCTCTTCTTTTTCCTTTATCTTCTCCGATTTTATTCCACGACCACGATCATCTTCGCGCCTCGCCTTCACTCCGCCGAGCTCCGCGTCGGAGCTCTCATCCTCGCTGACCCCTCCGCACCTTCAGACGCTCCACTCCACCGTCCATCGATCTCCAGCTCTGCCACTTGGCCGGAGCAACGTCGCCTGACCACCTCACGTCGCCTTAGGCCTCGCCAACCAGCATCACGTCTCCACAAACGCACGCACGAGCTCCGGCTCTATATTTAACACTTGCAGGTGCTACTTTCATCATTGGCCGGAGCCTCGCCGGAGCTCTCCTCAAGCTTCATCGACACCGAGCTCCAGCCATCCTCCAGGGATCCAGAGACCACCGGAGGCCTCCTCGTGCTCTTCCGCTTCTTCCGAGCTAGGTGGGAGCTGACGAAGCTCATCACCGGAGCTTGGCAACCGAGGCGGAGCTCGGCTGCCTTCACCGGAGCACAGGCCTCTCCTCCGCAGGCGGCGGAGGACCGTTAGAGAAGAAGAAGCAGCCACCGTTCGATCATCTGATCGAACGGTCCTCGCCTCGCCACGCGTCCCTTCGCCGCCCTCATCCTCGACCGTTGATCATCCCTCGGATCGGACGACTCTCCAGCCGCCACGCGTCTTCATCGACATCCCTTGGATCCATCTTGATCCAAGGGCCTTCAGGCCGCCACGTCGCCTTATCCGAGCCTCGGCCCCCAAGCCTAGGCTCGGGCAACCCGAAGCTGCATCGAGGCTGGGCCGAACCTCCAGAAGACCCGAGCCTCGCTCCGAGCCTCCGACGCCCTCCGAACCTAGGTCCCCCCACGTGAGGAGCACGTGCGACCTGGGTTATTTGCACAGACACCCCTGGAGCTTTCAGAAATCGCAAAAATGTCCCTGTGAAGCCGTCACCACGTGAGGAGCACGTGTTTCGTGGAGAAATTGCATAGAAGTCCTGCATATTATCGGTAATTGCATTTTAGTCCCTGTCAGCATGTTTACTTATTGAAATTTTATTTTCCAGTATTGCATTTACACCCTTGTGTTTGCACGTGTCCCTAGAGTGCATTTTTCATCATTTTGAAGTTCTAAAAATTGCATGTTGTTGAGAATTTTGTCCTCTACCTGTTAGTACACGTGTTTGATTTTTGTTGGTATGCTTAATGAATTAATTGGTTCATTTGTGACATATTTTGCCCAGTGATGCCTTTTGATTTTTAATTAATTATCTATGCCTTCAAAAATCACCAAAAATTCACAGTAGCTTAAGGACATCATTTTCAACACTCCATAAAAATTTCATGTCATTTGCACGCATAACGAGGCCTGAATAAATAGTTGAGTGATTTTTTTTAATTAATTTTAATTAATTCATTTCACAGTAAATTTAAGTTCTGTTAATTTTCCTAGGTCCCTGATCATTAGACCTTCCTAGGATAATTTTAGTTCTTGGAAAAATTGTGATTTGATATTTATTAAAAATTAAACACTGAAAATCACTCTGTCTGTTTATTTAATTCACAGAAGAATTATTTTGAGTCGAAAAATTCCAAAAAAATTAGTGTAGGTCATTTTCATCATAAATAACCATCTGGCCAATTTTCATTATTTTTGGACTTCGTTTGATACACCAATTAAATTTAAAGTTAAATTGGCTAAGATTTGTCTGCATATGTCTGCATAAGAAACAAAAAAAGAAAAAAAACTGTCCCTCGAATATCAACACTTGTAAATTGCTGTAATCCACCTAAGGAGACAGTTGCCTCCCTGAGATCGACCTTGGACTCCACCAAGTAAAAAATATCACCGCTTAAAATTGACCAAAATCTGATTTAAGTGGTTTTTGATCAACCTCTCGTATCCGACTGCAACGAACACTTAAAATTAATTTGGACCATTAATTTGCCCGAATTAACTAAGGGTGCGGGAGCGTTATCAAAATGGCGCCGTTGCCGGGGAGGCACGGCTTAGGTTAATTACAGCTGATTTTTGAGGTGTTTGATTTCTAATCCCCGGGTAGTCTGACCCCCGGTTTTTCTTGTAATTATTTCTCTCATCTATTTTTTGCATTATTTCATTTTTGTGTCACTCTCTGACCTTCATTTAATTTTTGTGCGAGGACCGCGAGGAGTCGGCGACGCTTCGAGGACTTAGCATTTAGATTGTGTGGAGAGAGAGAGAGGCATTGTATTCTTTTTAATTATTTTTCCTTTGCATTATTTCCAGCGGTTCCCGTTTGGGATCTCGCACGTGTAAATATAGTGGAAACCGTGTCCCGTGTGCTGTGTGGGTGATTGGTAATTTAGCTTGCACTAGCGGCTCCTCGAGCCAATCTAGGATTTGTTTGTGCTCGTAATCAATAGGACCACACAACACACTTAAAAGACGCACCTAGACCGCAGGACTTAGTTCAAAATAAACTATTCTCCACGCTAATAGAACTGCCTGTCTAGGAGCGGCTTGCATCACTTGCATTTGCATGTAGAGTAAAGTTTTCAATTCTGTATAGCATCCTGCATCAAGAAGCGAAGGGACCACTGTAAGTATTCTCTACTACGCATACGCATCATCGATTTCAACTTGCATCGGCTTTTCTCGATTTCCCCCCTCTGATTTTCTCACTTAATTAAAAAGGAAATTGGGACTGTCCGGTAGGCGTGCTTTGTGGTGATTAATTACAGTGATAACCTAACTTTAAAACCGGGACTGCTAACAGTATTGACCATAAAAAGGGAATAAAAACTGAAAATTGTTTGCGGGAGACTAATCCCTGACCTTGTTTTCAGGCTGAGTGAGGGTACCTGAGTGTGTGTGAACACCCTAAGGTAGAGCCCAAATCCCCGTCTTCCATATCACGTTCTAACTGATCCTAGCAACTATCACGAGCTGGATATTTTCAGATTCTTTGACTAGTACCAAGTAGCCTCCGCCTGTCTCAGGTAGATAGGGGCGAAATTGCGGTACTTCGCGACAAGCTGCCAGTAACCCCCGGGGTGAAGTTCCGGCCTTGTCAGCCTCCGCCTGCTTGCAGGTAGATAGGGGCGTGGTCACTGAATCCATCGGCTTGGGATAGGAGCGAAGAAAGGAAGGAGCGGCGGTATCTTAGACGACAGGATAAACAGGGAAGACGCATCCGGCTCTGAGCCGACTTCCCTTTAGGCCGCGTAATCCTTGCTAGATTTGCTTGAAAATCACACTTAAAAACTACAAGATAAATTGGACTCAACTTTGAGTCCTTCACTGTGTTGAGTGTGAATCCAAGGTCTTGGATTGATCTTGTGCTTGCTTCAGGTAGGAGTAAAATCCTATCTTCTTCTTGCTTAACCAAGATGAGTGACTGGGGAGATCTCGACGCACCGTTCACTGATCTCTCTATGAGTCCCCCAAGTAACTCGTCTTTTCCGGTCCGAGCGCACCTTGGACCACCCAGGACTCATGACCCTCTTGAGTCCTGGTTCCCTCCTGCTCAGGGTGGTTACTCTCAAACCAACCCTTTTATCTCCTCTGAGATTACCGAGGAAGATCATTGCCTCGGTAATCCCTTCCTTGATTCAACCTCTAACACCGACCTTATTTTCCAATCCCCAGAACTAGAGGGAGAAATGCCGCCAAGGATGCCGCCCGATGAGGACCAGATGAGACAGATTCTTAGACGCCTTGCTGAAGCTGAACAGAAAAATGCTGATCTCACTGCACGAATGGGGCAGATAATAGTAGCTGAAGGGATCGACCGACCAATGGTCGATACCTATAACCCGGCGGAGAACGAAATCCAGAATTGGCTAGCACCTGCAGTTCCCGACCAGGCATTCGAGCTGAAGCCCCACTTCCTTAGCCTGCTGCCGAAGTTCAACGGAAACCTAAGCGAAGAGCCGTACACTTTCCTCCGTGACTTCGAACTAGTCTGCAATAATCTGAGCCATCCCAATGTTGGCCAAGATTATATCCGACTGAAAGCCACCCCGTTTGCCTTAGGAGATAAGGCTGCACATTGGCTGAAAAACCTAGGGGTGGTATGTACTACCTGGATGCAGTTCAAGGACCTCTTCTTGAAGAAGTTCTACCCACTCAGTAGAACCAATCAGATGCGAACGAAGATTGCCAGCTTCGCCCAAGGACCCTGCGAACCGTTCCACGAGGCTTGGGACATGTTCAATGACTTAGTACAGAAGTGCCCATGCCACGGCATTTCTAAGGCGATCTTAGTCCAGACCTTGTTCTGCGGTCTAACCCCCGAGATGCAGGGGTTAGTAAGTGCCGCCTGCGGAGGAAGCTATCTGAACAAGAACGAGCACGCCGTGTGGAAAATCCTAGAGCAGATGGCAGAAACCGGCAGGTCACAGGCCACAAGGGCCTATCAGTTGTCTCCCTCGATTCTATCCAATGAGACAACTAGAAGGACTGTTGCAGATCTGACAGAGGACCTCATCCCCAGCATGGGGATGATTGCAGACAAGCTTACTATGGTCGAGCAGATCCACAAGAGAGTCGCGGAGATGGAGTCTCTTTCGAGCCTTCCCAAGAAGGTGGAGGAACTCTCTGAAAAGGTAGCCAAGATTAAGCTACCCACCCCTTCTGCACCACCTGTACCTGTACATCGAGTCCATCTTGTACAGGAACAGGCACCGGGGTCTCAGAGCAGCTGGGATCAGACGTACACCCAGCAGAACCATCATGCACCCCCACCAGTGGAGACAGAGTACGAGGAGCCTCCGCCCGTTTACGAGATCAACGGGCTCTGGTATAGCCGTGACCCTCTAGTCCGGCAAATCGAGATGGGGAAGGATCAGGCACACCGCCCAACCCCAGTTTACCAGGAGACCAGGCCCGTCACAATCCCGCGATATCAGTCCAGGCCAGAACAGGGGTACCAGCCGCAGCAGCGCACCTACCAGCTGGGGCCAGCACCGCCCCATCAGCAGCAGTATCGGCACGGCCAGCAGGGCCAGTTCAGGACCGCATCCACTCAGCAGCCAGCCCAGCCCACCGAGTTGGAGTCCCTCACCTTGGCGATCCAGACCCTGTCTGATAGGGTCCAGCAGATGCAAAACGACTACCTGGACATGAGAACCGACATCAATCGGGTCTCTCGTGCTCAGGACCAACAAATGGCGCCAAGGACTCCAATTCCCGCACAGGTTCAGGCCAACCCAAATAGCATACAGCAGGGCTAGAACCAACCCCGAGATCAGGTATACTATGCAGATAACTATTTATCTGAACATGAGATCCTTTCGTACGATAATGTTAATCATATGTCCCTCAGGAGCGGAAGGACCGTGACCATACCTGATCGGGCACGGGCACAACAGGAAGGAACCTCCGAAATTCGACCTGAGGAGAATTCGGAGGAGGAAGAGGAGGAGCACCACCGTCACCACCAGCAGAAGAAGAGGACATCTGAGTCCTCGAAGCACCAGCCCCGCAGTCATCCAGAGTCCGACGACACCGATGAGCCCGCACCTCCATCTGAGGAGGACCAGCCAGAAGAAGCGGAAGAAGCATCACCGGTTTCGCCCAAGCATTTTTCTTTTCGTCAGAGTCAGAGTCAGAGTCTGTATAAAAGTCCGAGTCAGAGTCTTGTTCAGAACTCAGTTTCAGTAGCTAATGAAGATATTTCAGTTCCAGAACCTGAGTTAATAATCCCTTTCCCCCAAGCTCTCAAGGGTGGGAAGAAGAAAAACAAAAAAATCCCAAAAGATGACCCTGAGATGGCTGAGTTTTGTAACAAACATATCAAGGTCACAATCCCCTTTGACAAGTTCGTGGAAATGACTCCTGCATTCCAAAAATACCTTAAGGTGAGATGCACACCTACTAGGGTTAGCAGGAAGACCAAAAGCCGTGTTGAGAAACACGTTCTATCAGTAGCCACGACTTGTGCAATAAAGAACTCGTTTCCTCGGAAACGAAGAGACATGGGTGCACACTATGTAGTGAGTCATGTTGATGACATCGCGTTTGCACGCACTCTCCTGGACAATGGTTCCTCGATCAATTTAATGCCCACAGCCCTCTATGAGCGGCTCAATCTCGGACCTCTTAGGAAATCTAGAGCTATTCTTCAGTTTGCAGACAAATCCACTAAGAGGTCCCAAGGAGAGTTAAGGAACATTGTGATCAAAGTCGAGGGGCAAGAATACATGGTGGACTTTACTGTCCTCGATATGGAAACCCCTCGTAATTGGAGAGATTCCCAGATCATTTTGGGTAGGCCCTTCCTCAGAACAGCAGGGGCCTTATTCGATTATAAGAATGGGAAAATTCAGTTCCAAACTCCAAGCGGAGATGAGGAACTAGAGATGAAGCAGACAAGATGGCAGAGACCAGACTCCGAATCCAGCACCGAGTACTCTTTTATCGAAACAGACTGTGAGCATGTAGACTTAGTTGGGCCATGGAGACAGAACCCAGCCAGCACCGATGTGTCCATCTCCTTTGAAGATGATCCAGTGCATGAGTCAGTCTGCAAGATCCTCAGGAACGAGTACAGCTCTGAGCCTGCATCGCCCTTCATCTTCGATGACATAGAGGCCCAAGTGGGCCTGTCAGTCCTTACATCCTTAGGACAATCGGAAGATGAGGAAGACGAGTCGGACGAGGCGTTTGCCGATTGCATGGAGACCTTTGACGATCCGACTCCAGAGCCAAGCTTGGTGGCAGCCACTACAGAACAGGATCCAGCCACGTCCAACACCGAACCAGATCGGATTGAGCCAGACTTCTTAGACGATCATACCATCCCTGAGCTCAAACCTTTACCTACAACTCTGAAGTATGCCTTCCTTGCGGGCCAAGACAAGAAATTTCCGGTCATTATCAGTTCGCAATTGACCGAGGAGCAGGAGTCTCGCTTGCTAGAGATCCTGGAGAAGAACCGCAAGGCAATAGGCTGGAGCATTTCCGATCTCCACGGGATAAATCCCGCTCTGTGTTCGCACCATATATATTTGGAGAACGAAGCCAAACCCTCTCATGAATTCCAACATCGGTTGAATCCAAATCTACGAGAGGTTGTGAAGAAAGAGATAGAAAAATGGTGCGACGTGGGTTTCATTTACCCAATCTCCGATTCTAAGTGGGTGGCCCCAATCCATGTTGTCCCGAAAAAGTCGGGAATTCAGACGACCACCAACGAGGACGGAGAGGAAATCGTGACGAGAGTACCCACGTCGTGGCGCGTCTGTGTGGATTACAGACGCTTGAATGCCGCGACGAAAAAGGATCATTTCCCCCTACCATTTATTGATCAGATTTTAGAAAGACTAGCGGGGAAAGAATTCTTTTGTTTTCTTGATGGGTTCTCGGGCTACAATCAAGTAGCCATAGCTCCGGAGGACCAGGAAAAAACCACGTTCACATGCCCCTTTGGTACCTATGCTTTCAGGCGCATGCCTTTTGGGCTATGCAATGCTCCAGGTACTTTTCAAAGGTGCATGATTGCTGTATTCGCCGAAATGGTCGGCGAATTCCTGGAAGTCTTCATGGATGACTTCTCGGTCCACGACGACTCTTTTGATTCCTGCCTTAGGAATCTGGACCGAGTCCTCAAAAGATGTTGTGAGGTCAATCTGGTGCTCTCCTGGGAGAAAAGTCACTTTATGGTGACGGAGGGCATAGTGTTGGGGCATGTCATCTCCAAGAGAGGAATGGAGGTTGACCCTGCCAAGGTGGACGTGATCAGACGACTCCAGCCACCAACCAACGTACAGCAGTTGCTGTCGTTCCTCGGGCATGTCGGATTTTATCGGAGATTTATAAAGGATTTTTCTAAGATTGCCCGACCGCTAACTGAGCTTTTAGGCAAAGACGCGGAGTTTATTGTCGATCACAAGTGTCTTGAGGCCTTTAAGCGGTTACAAGGAATGATCATGGACGCACCCATCTTACAAGCCCCAGATTGGTCTCTTCCTTTTGAGATCATGACGGATGCCTCAGATTATGCTGTTGGGGCTGTATTGGGACAAAGAAGAGACGGCGTCCCGTTTGCAATTCACTACGCAAGCAAAGTGCTTGATGCTGCTCAGCGTAACTATACAGTTACCGAGAAGGAAATGCTTGCGGTAGTGTTTGCCTTGGACAAATTCAGATCTCATTTAATCGGATCCAAGGTAACTGTGTTCACAGACCACACGGCACTACGATATTTGATGGAGAAGAAGGACGCGAAGGCGTGTCTTCTTCGTTGGATTTTACTTATCCAGGAGTTTGATTTGGACATCCGTGATAAACCTGGAAAGAAGAACGTAGTAGCCGATCATCTCTCTCGTCTCGAAGATCTTAATACTTCCGAGGTTTCCCCGATTCGAGACTCCTTCCCCGACGAGTCGATTTTTGTTATCGACTCACTCCCATGGTATGCCAATATCGTGAACTATCTTGTCTCCAAGAAAGTTCCCGAGGATTGGCCCAAGAGCCAAATTGACCGACTAAAGTCGGACGCTAGACACTACCATTGGGAGGATCCGATCCTTTTCTTTGAAGGACCGGATTGTGTCTGGAGACGTTGTATTCCTCAGGAGGAATACCAGAGTGTCCTTTCTTTATGCCATAGCCTAGAGGCAGGAGGACACCACTCCGGGAAGAGGACCGCATGGAACGTACTTCAATGTGGCTTTTACTGGCCGACTCTGTTTCGCGATGCCACCGCCTTCGCGAAGTCGTGCCCAGTTTGCCAGAGAATGGGAGGAACCGTTGGTTCCAAGGATGAGATGCCAATGCAGCCGGTCATCATTTGTGATGTCTTTGACGCCTGGGGCATCGATTTCATGGGCCCATTCCCTGTCAGCCACGGGTTTGAATACATCCTTCTTGCGGTTGACTATCTGTCCAGATGGGTGGAGGCTATCCCGACCCGAGCCGCAGACAGCAGGACTGTCTGTAAATTTATCAGAGAGCACATAATCTCTAGGTTCGGGATCCCCAAAATAATGATATCAGATGGGGGTAGCCACTTTGTGAATCGGGAGGTGAAGAAACTCCTGAAGGACTACGACATCGAACACCGTGTCGCTAGTCCTTACCACCCACAAACCAATGGTATGGCTGAGGTGTCGAATAGGGAGGTGAAAACCATATTGCAAAAGCTCGTCCGCCCAGACAGGAAGGACTGGTCTCAGATCCTAGATCAAGTCCTCTGGGCGTATAGGACGGCTTACAAGACACCGTTAGGCACCTCCCCATTCCGAATGGTATTCGGAAAGCCGTGCTATTTGCCCGCAGAGTTAGTGCACAAATCAGAATGGGCAATAAAGAAGGTCAACTGGAACACACACCTGGGCCAAAAACAGAGAGACATGGATCTGAATGAGCTTGTGGAAGTCAGAAACCGAGCATACGACAACAGTATGGTGTACAAGGACAAAGTGAAGCGTTGGCACGATAGATATATCAGACGAAAGACCTTTGTTCCTGGACAGAAGGTATGGTTGTTCAATGCAAGGCTGAAGACTTTCCAAGGCAAACTGAAGTCTAAGTGGACGGGACCATTCGTCGTCCGAACGGTGCATGATAGTGGATGTGTCGAGATGTCAGATCTCGCAGATGACGCACCGACATTCCTAGTAAATGGACAGCTGTTGAAGCACTTCGTCGAATCCAATGAACAGTTAGTCCATGTGGAGGAGATTGTATTCATGCGCGAGACAGATACATCAGATACATCTCAAGCCGCGTATGAGACCTTGCAGCAATGAAAGCCAGCCATCAGCAGCATCTTTAAAAGATTCAGACCGACTCATTTGTATATATATCATTCTTCCTATATATTTTCTCTCCCTCCCTCCCCAGTGATTCGAATCACTCGCCCCGGTTACATATCGTCTCATGACTATACTTAGGATAACCGGATCCTAAGTATAGGGGGAGAGTGACCCGCATCTATTCATTGTACATCCTCCAGATCACATCGGTCCTCATACTCCCTTCTATCCTATACTTAGGCTGACCAGAGCCTAAGTATAGGGGGGGCCGATGCCCGCATGTATATATTCATCCATTTCCCTTCTTTCCCTCGTCCGCCCCATTTTTGATCTTCTTCTACACTTAGGCTGACAGAGCCTAAATATAGGAGGCCGAGACGAATTCTATATTTTCTATTCCTTTTTGACTTTCCTACGCTTAGCACGAGCTATGTCTTTTTCCTCGCTTTCCGTGCTCTGAGGACATAGCACACGCTAAGTATAGGGGGGCGTGTATATATTACATATATACTTTACCCATAGCTCGTACTTTCGCGTATTTTTGTATATATTTACAATAATTACGGGTGGGTAAAATGACAAAAAAAAATATCGTGTATACTATGTACAAATTGTATCAACTAAAAATTGTTGATGTATACCAGAAAAATAAAACAAAATAGGCTTCTTATTTACTCTTGCATATCATCTCTGCATAAAGAGTCTTGCATTTTCATAGCATGACATCTCATCTCATCTGCATATCTTTGCATATGCAAAGTGAAAAGCTAGTGGGTTCTGAACCAAGTTATGAGTAGATATCGAGGATGGACTTGATTTGACCTTAATCCACCTAATTTCAGAGGAACCTTATAGGAACTGGAGTTAAGATTTCTCAGGTCAAGTGACTTAATTCTTTGAGTCCGCAAGTCTATGTTCACATGTCATCTTGATTAGTCTAAGTAGAATATCTCGTGCACACGCATGATTCTTATAGACAGTGACCTAACTTGGACAAGCACAATGCACGTAGCTCTTCATTGATGAGGTGGTGAGGAGGTAGAATCCTTTAGCTTGGAGTAGCACACGGGTGGAAACATCCGTCCTCCTCTAGGGAGGGTAGTGTATCTCAACCTAGTCTGGTGGTGTTGACATCTAAGGACAGGATGCTGTGGGTTGCAATAATGCTTCAAAAGAGGGATAGTCTACTGGCTCAAGAGGAAAAACTCCTGATGTACATGCTGCACATTGTATATAGTGACAAAAAAAAAATTGCAAGAACTCCAAAAAATCAGACAGGTCCAAGTAAAAAAAAAAAAATACATGTCGGAGTATGTATATTAGTAAAGAAAATGCAGCTGGATGACTTGGCTACACTGGTCAGGCATCCCAGGATAGGTGGATACACTAGCCACCGTCCATTCTCTTCTCTACCCCCTCCTCTTGAGTTGGTTGCACTTGAACTTAGAAGGGAATACCCCGCTCCTCGAGGAAAGAGTTACTGGACCGGGTTATTGAGTTACCTTGTTAGAGGAGGCTGGTTCCGAGTCATTTCTGATGTGGAGAGTTACATTTCACTTACACCGTACAAGTAAGGATCATAGTTATCAGAAATTTGCGTTTGAGGATTTGTTCTGACCTGACTATTGAGGCGTCTTGAATAGAAGACTTGTGGAACTTGAAGTCTGTTAGGTCTTAAGTTCAGGTCCAAATAAGGTTCCGCCACACAACTAATCCAAAGGTCGAGTCAGGCTCCATTTTTAACTTTTGTTCATGACCTTGGTATGGAACCCAAAATCATTTCACTCTTGCATTTCATTTAGTTGCTCGGGGACGAGCAAGGTTTAAGTATAGGGGGTTGATGAATCTGTGATTCATCACATCAAAAGTCAAAAATAGAGCCTTGTTCCCGAGAAAATAGAGGCATATTTCCTTTTATCTTGCATAAATAACACTCATGCATACATCCATAATTCATGCATTTTAGCAGCTCATCTGCATCTAAATAAGAAGCCAAAAATCCCCTGTACAATACCCCTTCATCAAATAACTTCTTCTCTATAATATATGTGTATATTCCTTAATAATATAGGGAAGAATGCCATAAATCACCCTTGTAAAATAGCCCAAATATCCTGAGAATCCTTGTACATTAAAACACACATAAAGCCCGCATACAAACCCTTACTTAGGTCTACTCACTCTTAGAATACTACATATTAAAAGACCTTCAAAATGAGACTAATTTCATTGCAATTGGAGCTTGTATGAGAAACTTGGGTTTTTGGGTCATTTTGTATACCACATATGTACATTTATGTATTCTTGTATTTATGTATCATATGTGACCTTATCTCCGTCTTTGGTCAACATGAAACTTGTAGATCTCATCAAGATCTACAACTTTCATGTTTTGAGTTTTTCCAAATTCAGCTTCCTCTTCTTCGTACACGTATTTCTTCCTCCAGCCATTCACAGCAGGCCACGTGGCGCCCTCTGATTGCGCCACGCGGCCCGCTGCCCTTCGCCTCGTCCGCCCGCAATTTCCACCGTTGGATCGCGCTTCAGATCCAACGGCCCAGGCCCGTCCACGTACATCACCACCTTCCAGCCCTCAGATCCATAACAAACTTCATCTCCACCATCCATTAGCGCCTCGCCCACAGTGCGCCACGTGTCACATCTTGAGCCCTTCGATCGCATTCTCAGCCCTTTCATCTGAGCCGTTAGCTCCCCAATAATCTCAACCGACCGATCGATCGCCAAGGACTGATCAGGACCGCCCGCCCGTGCCTCTGCCCCATCACGCCAAGTGTCGGCTTCCTGACCCTTAGATCGCGTCGCCTTGACCTGATCTTAGCCGCTCGCTCGCACTTCGCCCAGCTCACCCCACATGGCGCCATCACGACCTCAGATCATCTTGCCTTGATCTAATCCTAGACGTTCCTTTGCGCTTCAATCTGGCCGTTGGATCACAAGATCCAACGTCCAGGGCCTCGTCTCCTACCTCTGGCAACCCTCTCTCCCACGATCTCCGCCTTGCGGGAGGGGCTGCCCCTTCCTATTCTTGGCCGCACTCTAGCCACCTTCTTCGACCACCATCACCTCCACGTTCATCGCCACTCGTCCCTCATCCTCGCCAGCTACCCCACTCGTCACCACTTCCCCCATAGATGCTCCACTACCTCCATAAACTTCGCCCCATCACCAGCCCTGCCGAGACCTCCATCCTATAAATGCCCAGCCGCCGGCCACATTCAGCCCCATCCGCCACTCCAGGGAGATCACTCGAGCTCCAAGCTTCCTATTGGTGACAGCAATTGGCTGATTTGTTGAGCGACGACAGAGCTTCTTCTCCGGCGAGATCCTCGGCCCACCGCCGTGTCGCAGCCACTCCTCCGAGCAGCTGCTAGAGCTCGGGACCTTACCGACCCCTTGAGCGACGACCTGGAGCTCAAAGCTGAGCCCCAATCCCCAGGTAACCCCCTCCATTCCTCCTCCGATCTTGCTCTTCTTTTTCCTTTATCTTCTCCGATTTTATTCCACGACCACGATCATCTTCGCGCCTCGCCTTCACTCCGCCGAGCTCCGCGTCAGAGCTCTCATCCTCGCTGACCCCTCCGCACCTTCAGACGCTCCACTCCACCGTCCATCGATCTCCAGCTCCGCCACTTGGCCGGAGCAACGTCGCCTGACCACCTCACGTCGCCTTAGGCCTCGCCAACCAGCATCACGTCTCCACAAACGCACGCACGAGCTCCGGCTCTATATTTAACACTTGCAGGTGCTACTTTCATCATTGGCCGGAGCCTCGCCGGAGCTCTCCTCGAGCTTCATCGACACCGAGCTCCAGCCATCCTCCAGGGATCCAGAGACCACCGGAGGCCTCCTCGTGCTCTTCCGCTTCTTCCGAGCTAGGTGGGAGCTGACGAAGCTCATCACCGGAGCTTGGCAATCGAGGCGGAGCTCGGCTGCCTTCACCGGAGCACAGGCCTCTCCTCCGCAGGTGACGGAGGACCGTTAGAGAAGAAGAAGCAGCCACCGTTCGATCATCTGATCGAACGGTCCTCGCCTCGCCACGCGTCCCTTCGCCGCCCTCATCCTCGACCGTTGATCATCCCTCGGATCGGACGACTCTCCAGCCGCCACGCGTCTTCATCGACATCCCTTGGATCCATCTTGATCCAAGGGCCTTCAGGCCGCCACGTCGCCTTATCCGAGCCTCGGCCCCCAAGCCTAGGCTCGGGCAACCCGAAGCTGCATCGAGGCTGGGCCGAACCTCCAGAAGACCCGAGCCTCGCTCCGAGCCTCCGACGCCCTCCGAACCTAGGTCCCCCCACGTGAGGAGCACGTGCGACCTGGGTTATTTGCACAGACACCCCTGGAGCTTTCAGAAATCGCAAAAAGGTCCCTGTGAAGCCGTCACCACGTGAGGAGCACGTGTTTCGTGGAGAAATTGCATAGAAGTCCTGCATATTATCGGTAATTGCATTTTAGTCCCTGTCAGCATGTTTACTTATTGAAATTTTATTTTCCAGTATTGCATTTACACCCTTGTGTTTGCACGTGTCCCTAGAGTGCATTTTTCATCATTTTGAAGTTCTAAAAATTGCATGTTGTTGAGAATTTTGTCCTCTACCTGTTAGTACACGTGTTTGATTTTTGTTGGTATGCTTAATGAATTAATTGGTTCATTTGTGACATATTTTGCCCAGTGATGCCTTTTGATTTTTAATTAATTATCTGTGCCTTCAAAAATCACCAAAAATTCACAGTAGCTTAAGGACATCATTTTCAACACTCCATAAAAATTTCATGTCATTTGCACGCATAACGAGGCCTGAATAAATAGTTGAGTGATTTTCTTTAATTAATTTTAATTAATTCATTTCACAGTAAATTTAAGTTCTGTTAATTTTCCTAGGTCCCTGATCATTAGACCTTCCTAGAATAATTTTAGTTCTTGGAAAAATTATGATTTGATATTTATTAAAAATTAAACACTGAAAATCACTCTGTCTGTTTATTTAATTCACAGAAGAATTATTTTGAGTCGAAAAATTCCAAAAAAATTAGTGTAGGTCATTTTCATCATAAATAACCATCTGGCCAATTTTCATTATTTTTGGACTTCGTTTGATACACCAATTAAATTTAAAGTTAAATTGGCTAAGATTTGTCTGCATATGTCTGCATAAGAAACAAAAAAAGAAAAAAAAATTGTCCCTCGAATATCAACACTTGTAAATTGCTGTAATCCACCTAAGGAGACAGTTGCCTCCCTGAGATCGACCTTGGACTCCACCAAGTAAAAAATATCACCGCTTAAAATTGACCAAAATCTGATTTAAGTGGTTTTTGATCAACCTCTCGTATCCGACTGCAACGAACACTTAAAATTAATTTGGACCATTAATTTGCCCGAATTAACTAAGGGTGCGGGAGCGTTATCAGATAACTCTCCTTATAATATGAATCAAATTCATATTATTCATGATAATTAAATCACATTTGATTATCCATTTTCTCAATGCTCGGATACATATATGAACAATAGAATTATCCATGAACTCTTTCAAGGATAATGCGCTTTCTCCACGAATACTTGGAGATAAGGACAGGGCGATTGTATTGTTCCACGTATAGTGACATGGATATTGAGATCATATCTCAAATCCAGATCGCGGGCCTCCCATAGATGCTTGATTAAATCAAGACCGCAAATCTAATCTTCTCATTGAATCTGAATCACATTCAGATTAATGTCCAATATTTGGACTAAAATCAGATTACTTCTCTACTGAGAGGAGTCACTAAAATCCAGACCCGTTTCATCACTCCCTAGGAATGGAAGCGTCATGGTTATACAACCGTTTATGATCACATCACCCTCAGGCATTCCCAATACCTGTACATCCTGCATACTGGAAGACCCAGATTAAACCCAAAGTATTGGATCAACTTTATACTGTCTACTTCATGGTTTTATCAGTAAGTTTCTCATTCGATCATTGGGAGTCGGTATTGATCATATACTTTCCAAAAGCATATATCATACCTAGGTCTTGATCATATACTTTCCAAAAGTATATATCAAACCAACAAATTCAGTCAAGCTTCCAAAGCGAGACGACCGTGCGCACGGAATTTGATTCTTCCCAATATCTCATGAGTGAGCTCATGTCTTCCGATTCAGTAGTGAACCTGTATGATCCCTTTGAGAGATCGTATTACTCATATTCCCTTATATGCACACCAGCGCGCCGGTGTATTGACCTTGATTAGGCCATCAACCTATTGGTCTGCCAAATGTACATACTCAGACATATAGTAACTAATCTGTCTCCGGTCAGAGGATGTGTGCCTGTATCATGACAGCATACGACATAGGACTTTGGTTATCTCGATCTCGTTAAGTCAACTCTTTGACCTAACTCATCCGACACCTCCGAATCTCTATTCCTATGCAGAGGACCTGCATCAAGAGGTCGGTCAGATATCAACCTAAATGAGATAGGATTGCCATCTCCTACTCAGGCTGGAGATCATCTCTTAATAATCATTTGTCGGTGCTTGATGAGTCCTCAATCTAACTCATTAGATATTCATCTAAGCACCAGCCTCTATGGTTCAATAATTGAATCAACAGATGTATGATCATTAAGATGGCCATGGTACATAACCCTAATTGTACTAAGGGACCTATTATGCAAATTATGTACTCTTTATTTCAGACTAAGGAGTGAATTGCAATAACATTTATTGCATAATGGCTCGCCGTGGGCTCGCATGTCCAACAGTTCTCTATCCCACACCGTCGTCGTTATGCTTCCTGATCGTTTGCTCGTGGATCTCTATCTCCTTCGGTGCGCCTCGCTCGTGAAGAAGACGTCGGATCTCGTGTGTCAAGATCAGGAGATCCGTCGCTTGGATCATCAACATGGATTGCGAGAAGCACACGATTCATCCCCGCGCTCCCAAGCGTCTCCTCCCTCGGATCGGACTTAAGACAGGAGGTCTCTTCATTTAGAGACTCGATCGCAACGACGCTTCAAGAGGTAATCCTATTACTTGTTTGTGGTTTAGACAAAACGACCCGAGAAGTGTTCTTGGATCATGTGGTTTCGTCACATGGAAATTTTTATTTTCTGTTGTATAGAACAACTAGTGCAACTAGTCGTTCCTCATCGTATTCGATATGACGCTCACGCTTCTGTGATGCGCTTGAGGATTATCCCATATTCTTCAGGTTCCCCCTATACTTAGGCTCTGATCAACCTAAGTATAGAAGAAGGGTGGAATAGAGGCGATTATGAGAAGGAGTTTGATGAGGAGAATGGTATGTACAGATGACATCGCCCCCCCCCCCATTTTTAGGCCTTGGCCTATGTGAAGACCCCGAATATCGAACATGGACTAAAATGTAAATCTTGTCTAAGTCTGGACTTAATTACAAAATCTGTACTTGTCCAGTGATAAAAAAAATCGAATAAGGAGTCCATTGCATAGGACTCATCGATAGCTTGCCAACGAGTTCAAGAATGCTAAAATCCGACTTCGGGAGTCCGAGTTATGACAATTTTAGTGAGAGGGGGTCCAGGCCATATACGGATCTAGACCCGGATCCGAATCCGAGTCCCAACCCATATACCAGCCCTTCCCCTTTGTGAAACTCGCCTAAAATGCCCAAATCCTCCTTCCTTCGACCTCCAGCAGTTCCCTCCTCCATTCCTCTTCCCTCTCCTTCACCAAGGGCCGCCGGAGCACCTTGGATCGGCGATCCGAAGCTGTGCTCGTGTAGAGAAGGTACGGTACTCCCCTTCCTCTTGCTGCGAGTCCACACGATTTTTGTACTATGTTCGATCGTCATTAGAGCATTAGACATTCTTGTCCAATGGATTCTCTCACATGAGCTAAATCCTAAAAAGGAGGCATGGGTTTTCCTTTCATCGCATCAAAGTAGGAGAAACTTTTGCTATGTAATTCAGTGGCTCCTTTAACCAGAACAACCTCTATTGTCTTTCTCAACTCAGCCTTCTTCCCAAATTGGGCAGGAGATAACAATGAAAAAACCATCAACGTTCAAATCAAAAGCTTCAACAATCTTTTCTGTTGACATCACAACTACCTTGTCCAAATATGCAATAAGCATCTTCAGCCATCTTTCTCTTAGGAGACGCACCACACACCCCCACATGTTTATGTGAACATACAAAAAAATCATGCCCTGTCCCATTAAATTACATTAAGCCAGAAGCTTGATTTTCATATATGAAAACTTCCTTTCATATATGAAGACATCACTTGGTCGCAATGAGGAGTTTCTAGAGGGGAGTGACTGCTTTTATAGGCTGGATTGATTCTTCATGTTCCTGTTGCCCAAGCCCAATCTAACGAGTTGAGAGTGGTAGATTTATACGACCCAATAGCACTTTATGATTCTTGTTAAGTTTCATTTCAACTTAGGATTCTGTGTCCTTGGCTTGCTGTATAGAAATGCTAGATTTTGTAATGTTTACGTGGAGCGGGAGGTGGCTGTACTGAAAGATATTACTTCTGCTTTGTGGGATGGTTTGATTGGAGACAGTCACATCTCTTTGGTAGGTTGTGATGTTGTAGCCGAGAATCATGTGATTTTGCGGTGTAAAGTCCAAGGTTTTATAATCCGACCATGATGAGTGAGGTACATATGCCTGTCGGTTACAAGGACTATGTGTCTAGGGGAAGATCTTCATAGCTATGAAGGAATGCCAGGTTGGAATCATTGGATTGGCATGATAAATGTCTCACAAGTCAGAATTCTGGATTGACATGCCCCATTGCAAGCTTTTTACTGACTGAGCAGGACATGACTATTGAGCTCGAGGGTCTTAAACATCCTTGATGTCATCACTTCCAGACTTTTAATCTTATATCTTCCAATCCATTTTGCGTTGATAATTTGGTAGACATGTTAACTTCTCTAGAGTGGTTTTTATTGCAAAAGGTATTATTGTTATCCATTTAGTGTGTAGTCTTTGGTCAACATTGCTTAAACAAGATCTCACCTTAATTATTGTTGCCCTAGCCAGTATGAAACAGCCGTGGCAGGTGAACAGACAAGTTACAGTTTTGTGTGGGATTTCCGCATTAATATAGTTTTCAGCCAACCCCACTTAATATGGAAAGGATATTGCCTTGATTTGATTGTTATTTACGATCATTTGGTCTCTACGCTTATACGGATGAAGTTTGTTTTGGAGTATGTGGTGGGATGCAGTTGGGAAGAAGATGGCAGGAGATTGAAATTTTAAAGGTATAAGTGAATGGACTTGCTGCAACCGTCTTGAAACTACCCTTCCATCTATGGATGGGCCTCTTCTATAGTTTTCATCTCACATATGGGTGATCATATTGTGGTGATTATCTGCATTTATAGTGAAGGGATATGTCAAGGTGTTCGGGTAGGTGGAGTAGTTGTCTCCAAGGGCGTGGCTTGCACCCTTGGGGCCCCAGATAGAGGCCTAGATGACCGTGATTCCAACTGCTACTGTAGCTACGATGGTTGGGGGACATGTTGCTTGGCACACCGAGGTGCTAATCTGACGGTGTTGGCCTCGGCACTTGTGTGCTTTAGCTCCGTACTCGAGCGCGGGCCAAGTAGTCATGCTTGGTCAGCTAGTGTTTCACTTGTTCACTTAGAGTTAACACTCATGTACAGGCTAGTGTAGGCCTCATTGGTCGGTATTCCGAGTGGGAGTGCTAAGAGGGGAGTTCCGAGAAATGTGGTTAATGAAGTTGGGAATGGGATATCAGTCTCCTATGCATAAGGAGGATTGGGTTGTCGCGATGAATTGCGAGTTGGGAACTAACTTGTGATCCAGAAGTACAATGATAAAGTGAGGCTAAGTGGACGTGATGGGAACTTAGTTAGGATGCATTGTTATCCACGATGCTTGGTTACTCATATCCATATCTAAAAAAAAGAAATGTAATTCTTGTGAGATCAGTTATCCAGTTCCTTTCTCTTTTGCACACATTTAAATTATATGTTGCTTGTTATTGTATAGTTGTTTAAATCGTATTGAGCAACTTTGCTCATAACGTACCTACGTGTGGATCCGCAGGTTCACAACAGTGATTAGTTGGAGGCACCATCCTTTTGTGCAGCCTCACGACACTTTTTGCAGTACAAGGTAGTAGTTTTACTATCCTTCTTCACTTATAGTATTTTGTTGAGAGACATGGCATGTAATTTATAATTGTGGATGCCTATTTTATGCTTATATGTATATTTTTTTGTGGACATGGAAATGATCAATGGAAAGTAATGGAATTGATGACTGCAATGAAAAATTTTAAATTCTAAATGTTTTGTGCTATTTTCTCCTGCTTTTGTGAATATCAAGTATTCGAATGTGGAAATGTGTATGCATGGAAATGGATTTGCCGAGTACCCGGATCTAGGAGCGTCACAACTGAAGTAGAGGAAGAACATGTTCAAGGAGACCGATGTGGTCAGGAGGGAGGGTGGGTAGCCGATGATTAAGACGGTTTTCGGCCGATCTTTTTGTGAGCCTGTGGTAGGAGATCATAATGATAAGAAGGAGATGAAGCATATGATTCCCAACCATTATCAATGTTATCTTCAGAGAAATCATGCTAGAGAGTAGATGAAGCGTATGAATCAGATGAAATATAACCATCATCAGAGTTATCCTCAGAGGAATAGTATTTGAAATTGGAGGCACTTCAGATATTCTTGTCTTCTAGTATCTTCAATTGTTTTCTCAAAATTCGTTACTTCTTGGGATCAAGTGATTTGTCCTCAGATGAATACTCTGAAGCACTAGTCTTAGTCAGCTCATAAGAGATTATTCTAGTATATTTAATGAGACCAAGAGAATCGGCTTTTGACGAATAATAGTGCGGAATGGGAGTCGTCCAATGGGAATAGAAGTTTGGATCCTTGTGAAGATATGGTTTTAGGACTACCGAACAGACCTCACTCATGTAGATTACCTTTTCCAGACTCGATGAGGGATCATCAGACGAATCCTCTTCCGGAAGGTCAAAGGCAACTTTCTTTTTAGATGAAGGAGCAGTCATTTTGTTTCGTGAAGGTGTTGGTCCTTTGAGTGAGGTGTTGACACTTGAGTCTTCATATGAATAACCATTGAAATTTTTCTCCTTGGTCGGTGTATGTCCCGCGTATTTGTTCTTAATCTTTTTAATGTTGGTACACTCCTGGGTTGGAATGATTTGGTCAAGGTAGTCAGAGTAGGTTGACTCAGAGTGAGCCCATACATATGTCTCAAGGTTTATATAAGAAACGCTTTTCTATGGTAACATCCGTGGGAAATGGAATAGTGGGGAGAGTCTCCGCATGTTCATTCTCAATTGACTTGATGTTGGAGCATTCCTATGTCGGGTTGATTTGATCAAGGTAGTCAGAGAAGGTTTCGGTCGACTCAGGGAGCGCCCATGCATAAGTCTCATGATCATATGAGTATGAGTCATATATTCGATTTTCCATGGTGAGAGCAGTTGGGAATGGAATAGAGGGAGAGTCTCTAAACCAATAGTCTCATCAACAACCGCCATCTCAGGTGTAGCAACGGGGCAGGGCTCTTCTACCGTTTGATGGTTACGGTTTTCAAGGACCTCGTGGGTTGCCTCAGAAAATCGTGGTTCCTCATAGATTTGGTGAGATTGAAGTGCTTCCAATGCTGTAAAATTGATTTCCCGAGTCCCACACTCAATAATTGCCTTAGCCAATGCTAAGAATGGCTTTCCGAGAATAAGTGGAGACTGGGTGAACTCTTCTTGATGCTTAATATCAATGATCATGAAGTCTACTTTGAGCAGAGTACCTTGGAATGTAATGATGATCGAAATGGTTCCTCTGGGTCGCTTTATCGATCGATCATCCAATTGAACGATCTCTCGTATCTTCCTGATAGGTCCAAGTTTGAGCTCGTTAAATACAGAGGTCAGGAGGATATTGATTGGTGAATCGTCATCAACTCAAGCATGGGTAAATATTATGTCTTTAATTCCACAATCAAATCTAGGCAACCGCTTCACTATACGGCTATTGATTTTTCTCCTCAACACCGAGGAGGTGTCCATTGACAAAATATGTCTTTCAATCTTTATTCTTGTCTTGCCCGACTTTTTCATCATTAATTTTTCCATTACAAATCCTTTAAGGTAGGCGAAGTGTTCAATGGCATGTATAATGGGAAGTTCAAAAATCAATCTTTACTCCGGTGCTTCCCTTAGAGCAAGATCCAAATTTTTCAGATCTTCTTCTGTTTTAGTTTTTATGTATTTTTCTGGATTTTCTATTTTTTGGGTGTTTTTTAATATTTCAATTTTTTCGGTATTTTCTGTGTAATATGTGGATGTGATGTGTTCCCCATATGAGTAGGAGCTTAGATATGCCGAATCAGATTCATAGTGATCCCTAGAGGAATAATATGCAGAGGTGTCATTGTCAGGATCGTCCCTAAAGTGATCGTAGTCTGGGGGTTTCTTAATATTCATAGAATTTTCAACATGAGATCCAATCTTTTCCTCATCCATTTTTATATCCGAGCTACTAGAGATTGAAATTAGTTAGTCAGCAAGCTTTCTAAATCTATCCTCCATTAAATCAAATCTCTTTTTTATCCTCGAAGTATCATCTTCAAAAATCTTTTCATGATCAATCATGTGAGCAGTTGGTGTATGTTCTTGTTTTTGAGATTCAGTAATTTCATCTTTCATTTTCCTATATGAGCAGGGAGAAGAGTCTCTTGGAATATCCAATATATGATCATTTTTTCCTTAAAATTTCTCCTCAAAAATTATGGAAGGAGGCTGCTCAATGGAAGGATTTTGCTGGAATTTGTAGGTCTCATACTCAACATGCCACGACTCAGGCATGTAATGCTGGTTTGAGTAGAGTCTACTTCCATTGTTATGATTGATCGTATCCTCAAATATTGGAGTCATACAGGGTTCATATGTGTCGATATCATCCGTTTGGTCCTCTATATGTGTAGGCTGATCAAAGGAGTGGTATTTGGGTTGGTCAATGGATGTTTTATCGTTAGGGTCAATCCACTGTGGTTGATTATTAGCTGTGTGCCTCTCCTTGCGGTTTATCGGGCCATCATATTATTCCATATGGTCCAGTCTGAATGCATTTTTGTGAATTGTGGACCTGTCCCAACAAGATTGTGAGGAAAGAATGAAGGTGGCTGGATTTGGTCTCTTGGCCAATCAAGAGTCTCGATGTTTTGCTCTTCAAATGCTTCTTGCGTTATAGAAAGAAATTTAACACAAGTCGGGTCATCCGAAGATAGCAGTGCAGTTACAAGCGGTGGAGTGGGAGAATATGATGTTGTGGTGACTTTGATTGGATGATTCGAGTAGAGTGGCTTGGAATTCAATAAGAGGACTAGATTCATCCGAGAGTGAAAAATCTCCCTCAAATGTTGGAGGATTATTAAAAAAGAGGGTTGAGTCGATTTGGGACTGACCGAGACAAATTCATTTTCATAATATAGATCAGATGGGCACTCGGACCATTTTCCTATCTTTGTCAAAGGAAGTTGATGATGAATCGACATGGTTGATCTCGGTGCAAGTGTACAGGATATTCAAAAGAAATTTTTCTCAAGGAGATTGATGGCACAAATGTATGGCTTTTGATCTTCGAAATCGGTTCACGCACACCAATGCAAACACAAATCAAACTCCATGTTCACCAATTCACACAATAAAGTTGTAAGAGTTCGAAAATTTCTTTTCAATTTTAGTTGGTGATAAGACAATCTTTGAAAATAATTTAGCAAGCTGTTAAGTGCCGAAAATTTACTTAAAGACTGGCCTGAATTCTTGTAACTAGTTGCACCTACTTTCATCTGGTATAGGTGTAAGTACGAACCGTAAAACGTCTACCCGTGTTACTTAAGGATAGATCCTTACGCAGTTTCCTTTAAACCACCCACTCTGCTAAGGAAATCAGGACTGTTTACCAGCTACCCATAAATCCTCACTAAGAAGTAGCTAATCATTTTTATGGAATCGGTAGTCAATATGAAAATCCGGATTTGGGCTCTAGCCTTAAGAGTCGTCTCTCCTCACTCAGACAAATAAATGAATCCAAGGTCGGGGTTGCTCTCCCGTATAAATTCTTGATTTTATGGATTATTTAAAATGCACTATATTTAGCAGTCCCAATTTTAATTAGGTGATCACAGAAAATTTAAGGTGAGAACAAATGCACGTCTACCTTACAGTCCCAATTTCCTTTTAATATTATGTGACAAACAAGAGGGAGAAATTCAGAAAAAGTCGATGCACGTGAAAAATGATGATGTATGCTCATTCAGAGGACTTACAGTGATTTCTCGCAATCTCCATGTGGGATGCAATACAAAAATTGGAAGTTTAATCTATATGAATGCAAGCTGATGAAAACTGCACCTAGTAGAAAGTTCTATTATCCGTGAAGAATTGATTTAATTTTTTGACTAAGTTGAACGATCTAATGTACATCTCGATTAATGTGCGGTGTGGTCATAGATTTAACGAGCACACTCAAAAATTTAAAAGCTCTAATAGTTGTTTGTGAGGGTCTATCCTAAGCGCCACTCAAGTCAGGACCCACCCTCACCGGAGAGTGAAACTGGCCACGACACACCATAGAAAAAGTGTGAGGTCTTGTTACACACGCGAGAGTCCAAACGGACACTGCTATAAATGAGCAAATAATTACAAAAATTAAAATTACAGAAAAATTAAATCCTAGACTCTATGCTCTCTCATGACTCGACTTGATCTTAATTTTTAATGTGGCTTCTCAAAATCGGAGAAGATGCGTCGATTCTCGAAAACTGCTCCATGTATGCTGGGTACCTCGCAAGAAAAATAACAAAGAGAATGTAAGAGAGTGACACAAAAATAATCAAATATAAAATAAGGAAATAAATGCTGAAAATAAAATAAATACAGGTTAAATTATGGAAATATACAATGACAAATTCTGGGGTCAAACTACCCGAATGCGGAAAACTGAAAAAAAATAGACAAAATCTAAGTCATTTGCCTCCCCGGCAAAGGCACCATTTGACGAGTCCAAAATCTCCCTAGTTTAATTTGCGTGAATTATCGAGCGTTTAAATTAATGTCATTTCGTTGTACGCAGGCAATCAAAATCGATAAATAAATAACCACAAAAATTTTTTTTAATTTTATTTGAAGTGGTTTTATGTTTATTTTACTTGGGCAAGTCCCAAGGTTGAACTCAAGGAGGCAAAGGGAACAACCTAGAATTTTGTCTATCAAAGTTCATGCACAGTTTCAAGGCGGTCTCTTTTGTATTTTTAATGCAAGTTTGGGATGCAAAAGGCAAATTAGATCCATTTTAAGTACTAGAAAATGAATATTAATCAAACAATGTCCAAAAAAATATGAAACTTGGCTAAGATGTTAATGATGATGAAAGAAATGTACTGTAATTTTTTGGAAAATTTTCATGCAAAATAAATATTTTATGGATTTATGAATGCAAACAAAGTGAATTTCAATAATTAATTATAATAAATATTAAACATATTTATTTTTAAGGGATAAAATTATCCAAGATATATCACTAAGTGATCAATCTTAGAATGATCCTAAACCTCAAAAATATAAGACGTAATACCTATTAAAAATTAAAGATCGAAACATGCAAAAATGATTTTTACAAGGCAAACTATGCATGCAAATTTAATTTTTTTTGAGCACGATGTAACATACAACTAATTCTATAATCCTTTATTTTTTGGTAATTTTTCAAGCAACGGTTAATCACTTATGAATTTCCAAGCATAGAATGGGAAAAATATGCAATTTTTCACAAAATTTTTAATCATTAATTAACCACAGATAATAAAAATATCATGATTATGCCAAAATATAGATATTTAATTGAACAACACAGTGCTTATTTTTAATAAATAAAATGATGCAATGAAGAGGTCTAAAATAATAGAATAAGATGGGGGTCTTAATGCAAAACTACAATAAGTAAATAATGCAGAAAATGTAGGGCAAGGTCTAATGTGTGATTACCTACCCCTCTAGGGTGTTTCTGCAAAAATGCTAAGAAGTCATGTGAATGTCACGTGACCCCTTTCCTGGAGGGGGCCTCTGTGTGATTTGGTGAGACATGAGGGGCAAAACTGAAATTTTTCCCTCCACGCACGTGCTATGCACGTGGGAGGGCCTCAGGCCTTTAGCCTGGTAATGCTCAAGCGTAGGAACAGAGGCAGAGGAGTAGTGCAATCCGGCGGAGGCTCCTGGCTTGATGGCGTCTGCGGTGGACGGTGCTCTGCGTCTATGACACGAGGGGATCTCCAGCGTTGCTCTAAGGATGAGGACGGAGGAGATTTTGTTGGGAGTGTAGCTTCCTGCTTCAAAGATGGAGGAACGACTGAGTTAGTCGATGGCAACCAAGCAGCACAACATAACATTGTTGTCATTGAAGATCTGGTGCTACCCTCCTGGGAAGGCGAAGCTCCCACCCCGGTGGCTTTTGGAGCAAGTTCTGATCGGCGAGGCGAGGCTCCTTCCTCCAGGAGTCGTTTACGACGAGGGGCGCTAGTGGCGAGGGGTGGAGTTGCAGGACTTTGAACGTTGGTGAAGATTTCTAGATGTTCAGGAAGGGTAGTAGCGTTTTCGGTAAAGGAGAACTGTGGTGTCGGAGATGAATCGTGGGCGATGGAGATTGTCGAAGGGATGAAGTTGATGATTGCGGCGGAGCATTGGCTCGACGGCGTGCGAGCTAGAGCACAACAGCAAAGGATGGGAGTGCTGAAATAAGGATGTGGTAGGGGGACTTAGATCTCGTCAGTTGGTGGAGGTAATGATGTCACCTCGACTCCACTCGCAGCTATGGATCGGTGGATGTCCTGAACACGAGGGGCGGCGCTGGGATTTATAGGGCTTGAGGCTAGCTGGAGATGGAAGTGGGGTGGTGATGAGTTTTGATTGGGGATAGGTGGCATTGAAATGAGGGGGATTTGATGAGGAGTCAGGAGATGGGCGGTCGATTGGGAAGGCAAAGCAACAAATTTGGAAGGCGATGGAGAGGGAAGGTAGCTAGAAAAGGAAGGTACGGGTGGCGGAGGATCCGCAGGAGGCGGCACACGGGATTCTATGGCAAGAATCGCGGAGGAGGGGATCACGACGGTGGCGTGGTTTGGGGGCACCACCGCCTGATTGGGAAAGGTGGGAGATGATCGGGCATGTGCAGTGCACGTACGCAGGAGGTACGTGTATTGCACATGCAAGGCTTTTGATTAAATTTTTTTGAATGAAACTAAAAAGACCAAACATGGTGACACGTGCGACTCCAGGAGCGGCCACGTGTCAGCCCCATAAAATTCAAAAATAAAATAGAAAAATAATTCTATAATAAATAGCAAATGACCTCAGACCGAAAACGTTTCTTCACCAAAACTGCTCATCTCGATGAGGTCTACAACTTCCATGAAGGGACCAAAACGAAAATCGATCAATTGCACAAAGTGATATTTTTGGGGTATCCCATGTATATATAATACCTTGATTTTTGGGTTTTATAATTTTTTTCTCATTTTTAAATAAGATAAAATTCCGAAAAAATATGATAGAATCAAAGATAAATATTTACACATTAATCTATTTTTTTGGATTTTTTCTGAGTAAGAAAAAGAAGAAATAAAATAAAATAAAATACAAAAATGACAATTTTTGTACAGACAATTAGTGAATACTCGGATTCAGTTAGTTTCTTTGATTTCAAGCTCAGTTTGGATTTGGATTTTTACGCATTTTAATAAATTTTTTATCAAATAAGATAAATAAAATAAAATGGTTAAATAGTGTTCATAAAATAATAGGTCAAAGACTGCTAAAATACAAAATGTACAAAAGAGGCCCAAAACCCAACTTCACATATGAACTCCGATTCACTGGTCTCGTTTTGAAAGTAATTGAATGCACATTAGTTCAAAAGTGAGTAGGATCAAATCAGACACTGGATGAGGAAGATATCAAGGTTTTAGTCTAGAAATCCTAGAACTTGGGTTTAGGTTTTTTGGTCCAGTTATTTAGGTTAATGATTTTTTTGTATTTTTCATTTATTCTTGTTAGTGATATGTACATAGTGGAGGTGATTTTAGGTCAATTGGAGTTAGCATGAATTAGTTAAAAATTAGGGAAGTTAGGCTATTTTAAAAGTCGTTTTGGCTGGGATTTTTGGTTTTTTATTTTGTGCAAAAATAAGTGATAAATGTCATTCTTATCAAAACATGCATGAATGCTAATTATGCAATATAAATGAAGAAATGCCAATGAATTTTTAGGATTCAAGCTTTATTCATCATTTTTAGAGTGATGAATTTGAGATTCATCAACCACCATATGCAAACGGAGTTGGAAGATTGTGTGAAGTTGAATAAGAATGCGAATAGATCGAGATGTGAAGGTGAAAAATCAGATCGGACGAATCAGATCGTGGTGATAGATTCTAAGATCTAGAAAGAAAAAAATGAAAATAGAAAATACGAATAATTAAAATACAATTAACCTATATTAGAAATGGGAAAAAAAGATCTCACCTTAGGAGCATAAAATACCGTAATCGCTTCGACGAAGGCTAACTTGCTATCACCCGACGGCTCGGATGCTAGGCACCCTTCTGCGACAAGATGACTCTCGAAGAATAGGCTCCTCTCAGCAAAGATTGATCATATTGAAATAAGGGATAGGGAGCCATATTAATAGATAAAAGAATGGAGTTTGAATTCCAAAATCTTGAATGAAGATAAGAGAAAAGAGAAAAATTTGAAATGTGATAAAGATAAGAAAGGATTAGTGTTAAAATTATTTACATAATTAATTTTTTTTGTATTTTCATCACTTTAAAAGTTATTTGTTTTATTTTTTTGTGGTGGTTATTTAAGAATATCAACTATATACATATACTATGTACATATGGTACATTATATACATAGTTAATTAAGGAAATTGGTTTTTAGTTTTTTTTGTTTTTAAATTATTATTATTATTATTTATTTTAAATAATTATCAAAAATAATTACAAGTATTTACAAATAAAATATATACAAACAAATGGTAAAATTGTACAAAACCACAATAGAAAACCATCTTTCAAACCATAACTCCAAAGATTATGAAACCATAGCCATTTTAAAGATAATTTAATTTAGAATACATTGGAAGTGAATTTGGTTCGATTTGAGTTCATATGGAGCTAGAATTCATATTTCAATTATTGCTTTGTGGCTTTTTTCCGTATGTGGTTAATTTTAATTTGTACACGATTTTATTTTCCAAATATTTTTATTATTTAAGAAATATTTTTATTTACAACTTTGTTAATTTATGTACAAATAAAATAGTTTAAGTATATAAATATGCACAGAAATGTATTTACAACACATTTTTTTGGATTTTCTGATTAAGAACCCTATCTCCCCCTACTTTATTCCTGTTTGATCAGGTCAAGTCTTGACCTTCTCTCGAGGTTCAGGTCAGCCTGTATTTATTACATATATACAATCTTCTCTTTTTTTTCCTTTCTTTATTTTTCCTTTATTTATTTATTTATTTTAGGTTAAAATATTAATAAATGTACAATATTTATATATGGATGCAAGTTAGTAAGAATATGGAGTCAGTATTATATACATGTGTTTTATAAGGGATTTTAAGCTAAAATAAATGAATAAAGATTATGAATTTCATTACATGGCTCATCTTTTGCTTTATTTAGATTTTTATTATTTGATTTAGTGATACTTTCTAAGCTTTAGGTCAAATCATTTGTTTTGCTTGTATTGTGTTGATAATTCTATGACATCCATCTAATGCTTGCTTTTTATGGCATGGACCCGTTGCGACCAAAGATACTCGGAAGCCATGGAGGAAAGGAGCAGGAGCTCCCACTACAAGGAGCCGCAGAAGAACCATTTGAGAAGTTGCTGAGAATTAAGGTCTCACATTTTTCTTGTATGTAATAAGTGTCTTTACAACGGTCTTCATTTGAAGACTCATGATTGTAAATGAACGAAGGATATTGTGGTTGTGTGGGGTCTGCCCTACTTGAGTGTCGACTTAGGATCTGGCATGCGTCTCTTCGAGCTATTTTTATTTCATATCTCATGTGTTTGATCGTAGGTAGGACATACTAATTTGAGATGTACATAGACATCGCTTCACTTAATCAAAATCAAATATGTTCTTTCAACGCAAATAGAAGCATGCTAGGTGTGGTTTTCATCGACTTGCATACATTTAGTATTTGATTTTAATCCAGTCTTGTTTTTCACGAAGAAAGCCAAAGGCACTGCGAGTTTTTCTCTTGAGCATAGGTCATGATTTTGCCGTATGCATCAGCTTTTTCTCGACTTCTTTTCATGGATTGATCACCTAGGATTTAAATGGAACTTGGGAATGACGGGTAGACAAAGTTTTCTTGATTTATGCTCACATTAAATCAGTGGTAACTTTGAAACTAAAATCATTATTGTTAAAGCAAGTCGAACCAATAAAATGGAGTAAAATCATTTTTTAGGAGGGCAACACCGTCTTTATGTAGGATCTTATGATTTGATGCATCTTTAAGCCTTGTGTAAATGAGAATGAAATTGCATTTATTACTAATAAAAATGAAAAGATAAGTGACCAACATTTGTTGGTTTCGTGTGGAGTTGGTGAATAAAGGTGTTGCTTGGTTGATTGAGCCATGTTTGTCAATTTTGGAAACCCTCCCACAGATACTAGGTTCTCCATTCATCTACAAAGATCCATCCATCCACGTTTAAATCCATCCTAACCTCTATGTTCTCCTCAGGTCTCTCCATCTATACTTATCCATATCTATAATTAGGCTTTTCTCAGCCTAAGTATAGGAGGGACCTGAGTCCTCGTAAATTCCAGACTCATTTTTAACCTAAGTATAGGGGGGGTGTCCTCCTCAGTTCCATTATCTCTTCCTATGTCTTAACTTGAGCTATGGCTTTGTATCACCTAGTGCTATGACGATATAGCATAACATAAGTTAAGTATAGGGGGTATACCATATACATTGTATATATACTTTAGCCATAGCTCTTATTTTGAAAAATTTGAAACTTTTTTTGGCTAGAGTATGCATTTTGTGAACTGACATGGATTAAATGTTTTCAAAGTTTGAAACATTTTCTCAATTATGTTACATTATTTTTAAATATTTTTAAAATGGTTTGAAAAATTGGTTTTACTGGTTTTGAAAAATCATTTGAAAAATGTTTGTAATATATATATATATATACATATATATGTGTGACATTGTTTGGAAAATATTTTCAATAATTTGTTCAAAAAGGAAGGTATAAATGTAACTAACTTGTATCTGTAAATATTTTCGAACAAAAATATAATAAAAAAGAAAAAAATGAAAAGGAGTTGGTTTAATCCCTGACATTTCAACATTCACACAAAATTAGTGAAGTTCAAGAACACTTGGTTTACAAGGTCTTGAGATTTTGAGCGAACCAGCCTTAGCCATTAGGGTCTTTAACATAATTATCCACATTTACCTAGTTTGAATTGTGTTCTATATTGCATGCTTAGTCTCTACCTTAAGAATATGATCAACACTTGACATACACGACTGCAGTTATGATGAGAGGAGTTGAAATTTCACTTGAGGGACTAAGATGAGGGATTTGAGTTTGGATCCGATTTAATGATGCTCGAGGATGGGATAAAATCATTGAAGGATTCATGAAACCTGTGTGTCAACACCTTTAGCCACTATGGGAACATTATTCTTGTACTATCTCTTGACATTTACCTACGTGCCAGGGTGTGATATAAAAAAATTTGTTGATCAGTGTGTGCCAACTCTTGGTAAAAGCAATGAAAAGAAGGTACTCAAAAAAGAAATGAAAAGAAATATAAATGCAAAAAGAAAATCTCTCACCCTACGAAGTCAAATATCAAAGAGCTTCCACCAAAGGCAAGCGCTCCCAACCATTTCAAAGTGTCCACTTGGACAACCGCTATTAAGACCAGGAATAGGGCTAGCACCAAAAAAGGGCTCTGCAATGTAAATACTACATGTTTGGATGTAGAAGGTATAATAGATACTCAAAAAAGGCACACCCCAGTGTACTCCCAGGAAAACAAGTGCATACGACTCCAACGTCTCTTGACGAACACACTGATCAACAACAAAAAAATGTGTTGAGTTAATAAGGCACTCGAGAGGATCCTTGTTCCTATGAGAGGGAGAGAAGAAATGACACAATCCTATGCCCTACATCAACTGGCCTTCCATCTACATTTCTGAGTCTGACAACTAAAGAGACGGTGGATTGGATGAAATATTTGGTTCATTCCCTAGTGTTGAGTATTGGGTTCTTATGAGAGCCTCTTGGTCAGCAACCTTGGGTGACGTTGTGACTCTACTCTTGTGACTGCAGTCAACACTTAATGTCATATCCTTATCTTATGTGTATACATAAAGAGTGTGATAAATTAGAGAAACTGGATGCCTCTTGATTAGAGATTGGTTCAGCTTTGAAATTTCGGATCTCTAAATTGGGAGTTCTTGAACGGATCAGGTCTTGTATTCACATGCATAATCTAGGGTTCAAACCAACTTATTCATGCTTTAGATGCTCGAGGACGAGCATAATATAAGTATAGGGGGATGATGAACCTCGGTTTCATCATGACAATTTCCATTTATTATTCCCCTAGCTTAAATTTATGTCAATAAAAATCGGATTAAATATTATATATATATCTTGATTTAAATTATATTAAAAATACAAATTAAATACAAAAAAATTGTTGTATTTTTATACCTCTAAAAATGCTCTCAAAAATATTTCTACCTTTGTTTGACTTATTTTGGGTTTTTGGTCAACATGAAACTTGTAGATCTCCTCAAGATCTAAAACTTTCATGTTTTCAATTTTTCCAATTCCGTCCTCCTTCTATTTCTTTCAAATTTTATTTTATTTTTATATTCTGAATAATCTCATTGGGCCATGTGGCTCCTTTTGGTTGAGCTACGGGTCTGCTCTCCTCGTGCCACATGCCATCCACTTCCAGCCATCTGATCATCTATGGTGCTCTCCATCTCCACTGCTCGTTCCCGATCCACTCTCCACCCTTCGGTCTTCCTCCAGATCTCATCTAGAGTGTCCTCCCTTACTCTTTCATCAACCGTTGGATCACTAGATCCAACAACACATGCGCCTCGACCCTTGTCCGTCGATGAAGCCTGATCGATTAGATTAGGCCTGCTCCTTCGCTCCATCCTCCCGACGTTGGATCGTAAGATCCAATGGTCAACACGCCGTCTCCTGCCTCCAATTGTCCCCTCTCTCCCACGTTCTCCACATCGAGCACATCGCCCCCATCCTATTTTCCCCATCTCAATAACCACCTTCTCCACTCTCTGACCATGCCAGGTCCATGACTTCTCCTCTGACATCCTCACGGGCTACCTTGATCACCACAACCCCTCTCTCTCGCTCCATATCTCAACCTCCAACCTCGATGTCCACCACCTGCACTTCAGCCTTCCACCTTAAAATATGTCGTCTCCACCAGCATTTCAGCGTGTCCACCTTTATGAGGGCCACGACCCAGCATCTCTCTGACTCCCCATGATAGGGGGAGGTCGGATAAACGACGCAAAGACCGTTGTGGCTACGATGATGACCCTTGGTCATTGTAGGCCATGATCCGACCGTAACACAACGACGAGCTGCTCCAGGTGGTCGTCGAAGACCAACGAAGACCATAGCCTCCCATGGAGCTCAACCTAGACCGCCATCCCGCCTCGATCTCCAGGTAAGCCTTCTTGCTTTTCCTCTTGGTTTATGCTATTTAATTAGGTGCCCCCTTCTCGTTTTCATCCTAAATTGACCACCCATTTATTTTTGCCATGCATCGTTCATCCTCGCCTTACGCCTCGCTCGCCTCCTCCTCTTCTCCATCACTTGACTAATGACACTCCACCTCCTCTCCAAGTCGGTGGAGATGGAGCTCCGGTCCCTCATTCCTTCGCAGGCAAGGGACCCCCTTCCATCCACCTCGCACCACGCACACACGCTTCATCTATTTATTAACGTTTGTAGGTACTTCTTTCAATGATCAAAACCTTCACCAGAGCTGGCTCAAAGACTTTGTCTCTGATCATCTCTTGCTGCCATGACAAACCCGACTGCCCCAACCATTCTCCTGCATCTGAGCTTCACTACCAACAATTCTGGAATTGTCCATGAGTTTCTGACAAACAACAACGGTCGGGCGGATATTTTAGGCCTTTTCTAGTGCCCCGCCAAGTCCACCACATGAGGCGGCAGCGGTGAAGAAAAAGGATGGCCTAGAGAACACTGTGTGTCTGTGCCCGAGCCTCCACTTCCAGCCTCCGGGATTGGGGCACCCGAGCCAAACTAGAACTCCAGCTGACGCCATGTGGCCCGAGCCTTCGCCGAGCCTAGCACCGATGCCTAGCCTTCATCCGAGCCTAGCCTCACGTGATCTGGTCACATGAGGGTTCGAAAATTACAGGGGTGCTCTACCAACTTCTCCATATTGTAGATTTGTCCTCGGAGCACGTGCACAGCATACACACCTAGGGTTATTAGCATTCGAGCCACTCTTATTTTTAATAATTGCAAAATAACCCCCGTGTATATGGGAAAATTATAGGGAAGCCTTGCGACTTTTCTTAATTACATTTATACCCTCCCAGGGAACTGTTTGTAATGCTTATCCATTGATTTTGAAGTTTTCTTTATGTTTTTGCCCCTGGACTATTTCGTGAATATCTTGAGCATATTATCTCCTTTTTAATTGATTCTAGTTTCATTTTGAAGCTTGCTTCCTTATCTATTCATTGGAATTATTTATTCCTTATTTTGGCACTTAAATTCTATGAAGTGTCATCTATTTAAGGATTTTTAATGCAATGCCTTCATCTATCTACAGTATTTGTCCTTGTGTGTGTTGGCATATCATTTATTTATTCATCACTTAATCTGAGTAGAGAGCATCTGAATAACTTCTTAAGAGGCTCGTGTCCCTGAGTTCGACCTCAGCCTTGACCAAGTAAATAAAGTTGACTTCTTATGTTTAATTTAAAAAAATTGATTAAGTGGTTTTTGATTGATCTGATTTTGCCCGACTACAACGAAGTTCGAATGTTAATCTGACATCATTAAGAGGGCAATTTTAGTGATTCATCAGCGTCCATTCTGGAGGACTACCGAAGCAGCATTCGATTATGAGACAGGAATAATTAAGTTCTATTCTTCAAGCGAACAAGTGAACTTAGAGATGAAGCAAACAAAATGGCAGAGACCCAAATCAGAGACTAGTATAGAGTGGTCATCTTTAGAGGCAGAGTACAAGATGACTAGCACAGTTGGGATTTGGAGACAAACCCCAACAACACAGAGCGAGACACTCTCATCTGGAGAGGAATTACTGCAAGATACAATTTATCAGCTGATGTCGGACATCTTGAGATATGCATCCTCCTATTCCCTTGATGACTCAGAGATCCCTTTGGATATGTCAGTTCCACCTCTTTCGAAAAAGATAAGGGATATAGATGACAAGTCGGATGCAGATTTGGCCAAACTACCACATTTCTTTGGCGATCTGACTCACCATTCAACCAAGTTGGTGGCAAGTACTGCACAGATAGATCCACCCTCATCAAACACAGAACCAGTTTCTGATGCGATTCAACCAGATTTGATAGATGATGCAACATTGCCAGAGCAGAAACCACTCCCTCCAACACAAAATTATGCCTCCCTAGTGGGACCTAAAGACTGCTTTCCTGTCACCATTAGCTCATAGATGACCGTAGAACAGGAGTCTAGGTTGTTAGAAGTTCTTGAGAGGAACTACAAAGCTGTAGGCTGGACAGTGTCAGATCTCATGGGGATTAACCCCTCTCTCTGCTCGCACCACATATTTGTTGATAATAATGTCATACCTTCCAATGAGTTTCAGAGGAGACTGAATCCAAATATACAGGAAGTAGTGAAGAAAGAAATCGAGAAATGGTGTAAAGCAGGATCCATATACCCTATTTCTGACTCCAAGTGGGTGGCCCCACTTCATGTTGTCCCGAAGAAGTTGGGAATTTAGATGGTCACGAACAAGGACGGGGTAGAGATCACCACATGAGTGCCCACGTCGTGATGCGTATGTGTTGATTATAGACGCATGAATGCTATGACCAAGAAAGACCACTTTCCCTTGCCATGCATTGATCAGATCTTGGAGAGACTTGAAGAGAAGGCATTCTTCTATTTTATTGATAGGTACTTGGGCTATAATTAGGTATACATCGCTCCTGAATACCAAGAAAGGCCACATTTACATGTCCATTCGACACTTACGTGTTCAGATGCATGCCATTCGGGATCTGCAATGCCCAGGCACATTTCAGCGGTGCATGATCGTCGTATTTCACGAGATGGTGGGATATTTCCTGGAGGTCTTCATGGATGACTTCTTGGTCCATGGTGATTATTTTGATACATGTTTAGAGCACTTGGACCGAGTCCTCAAGAGGTGTAGGGAGGTCAATCAGGTACTCTCTTGGGGGAAGAGTCATTTCATGGTAATATAGGGTACCATGTTGGGCCACGTCATCTCTAAAAAGGGAATGGAGGTTTACCCTTCCAAGGTGGATGTGATCCAGAAACATTATCCACCAACCCGTGTCAAGTCAGTGAGGTCCTTCTTAGGGCATGTTGGATTTTATAGGAGATTTATTCAAGATTTTTCAAAGATTGCCCACCCACTGACTGAGCTCTTAAGAAAAGACACAAGTTAATTGTAGATTAGCCTTTAAGATCCTAAAGAGAGATTTGTGACTCTCCTATCTTACAATCTCATTACTGGTCTATTCTCTTTGGGATCATGATGGGCACATTTTACTATAGGAGTTGTGTTAGGTCAGAGGCAAGATGGGATTCAGTATGTTATCCAATATGCGAGTATAGTTTTGGATCCTGCATAAAAAATTACACGTGAGTGAAAAGGAAATCCTCATAGCAGTATGGGCCCTTGAGAAGTTTAGATCTTATGTTTTGGGTTCTATGGTGACAATTTTCATATACCACACAACAATCAAGTACATAATGTAATAGAAGGATGAGAAGTCACATCTTCTTAGATGGATTTCATTACTCTAAGAATTTTATTTGGAAATTAAGGATAAACCTGGAGTAAAGAATGTTGTGGGTGATCACCTTTCCCGTATTGAGCTAAGATACTCCTGACAATGAGCAAATTCGAGAGACCTTCCCTGATGAATCAATTTGCTCTATGTTTCTCCCATGATATGCGAACATGGTGAACTTTCTTGTCTCCAAGTAGGTTCCCCTAGGTTGGACTAGGAGCAATATTGACCGACTGAAGTCGAATTCGAGGAGATACCACTAGGATGATTTGTTCCTTTTCTTTGAAGGATCATATTTCATTTGGCGAAGGTGTATTCCTTAGGAGGAATACCAGAGCAACCTCACATATTGTCATTCACTTGAGTCTGGAGGACAACATTCAAAAAAGAGTACCACACACAAGGTACTCCAATGTGGACTCTACTGGTCGGCCTTGTTTAGAGATGTCATTGATTTTGTACGGTCGTGTCTGATATGTCAAAGGATGGGAGGGACAGTTGGATACATAGATGAGATGCCCATGTAGCCTATGATTTTTTGTAATGTTTTTGATGCATGGGACATAGATTTTATGGGTCATTTCCCCAACAACAATGGACATCAATACATCTTGTTGACAGTTGACTACTTTTCTAGGTGGGTGGAGACTATCCCAAATGAATCGCAGACAGCAAAATTGTCTGTAAGTTTATTAAGGATCATATCACTGTAAGGTTTAGGGTCCCAAAGATTTTAATTTCTGATGAAGGTATCCATTTTGTAAACAAAGATGGTAGATCATTATCTAAGGACTATGGATTTGAGAATAGAGTGACTAGTCTATACCTCCCACAGTCGAACGATACATTAGAGGTTTCAAATGGGGAGGTGAAGAGCATTCTTCAGAAGTTGGTTCATCCTGATAGGAAGGATTGGTCACAACTGTTAGACCAAGTTCTGTGGGCCTATAGGACTGCCTACAAGACTCCACCCGGCACTTCGCCTTTCAGAATGATCTATGTCAAGCCATGCCATATGCTCGCAGAGTTAATTCACAAATCAGAATGGCAATTAAACGGATTAATTAGAGTTGTCACCTAGGGAAGCTTTGTTGTGGTTTGAACTTGAACAAACTTGAGGAGATCCAGAACCGAGCTTATGATAACAGTTTGATTTTTAAGGACATGGTGAAGAGATGGCATGATCATCAATTTAGGAACAATAACTTTGTCTTGGGGCAAAAGGTATGATTGTTTAATGCTAGGTTGAAGATGTTCCATGGGAAGCTCAAATCTAAATGGACGGGTCCCTATATTGTTATGGATGTGCACAATAATGTAAGTGTAGAGATACCTGATCTCACATATGGTGCACATTCCTTCTTGGTTAACGGACAACTGTTGAAGCACTTTGTAGATTCTAAAGAGTAGTTAGTCCAAGTCAAGGTCATCAATTTCATGCAGAGAGAGCATGGTACAGATACATCAGATTACTCTTCATGAAGATGTAGCATCCATACTCAACAACAGAGAAAATTCATCCATCCTTTATCACACACTTGAATTCATTCATTCCTTTTAGAGCATAGGTTCCTCCTTATGTAACTTCTCTAGATCTCATCGGACCCCAGCTCCTTATTCCACACTTAGGCTGACTAGAGCCTAAGTATAGGGGGACGGATGCCTGCACCGGTTGCCCTCGACGGCCTCATTTTTGCTCTTCTTCTACACTTAGGCTGACATGAGACTAAGTATATGGGGGCGTGTCGAATTCTTTACTTCTATTCTTTTCACTCTCTTACGCTTAGCACGAGCTATTTCTTTTCCTCACTTCTTATGCTTTGAGTACACAACACCACCTAAGTATAAGGGTGTATGTATATATTACACATATATACTTTACCCATAGCTCATACATTCACATAATTATATATATATATATTATCCATTATTTCAAGATAGGTAAAATAAAAAATCGACAAAAAAAACTAACGAGTTGGAAATATCTCTGACACTTACACATTGACAGAAGTCTATTGAAGTTCAAGAACCCTTAGTTTATGAGGTCTTGATATTTAGAGTTAATCAACCGTAGTCTTTAGGCTCTCTGACTTAATTATATACATTTTCCTAGTTTGAAAGATGTGTGTGCTATATTGCATACATAGTCTCTACCTTAAATAATATGATCATAATTTCATATGCATGACTACAATTATGATGAGATGAGCCGAGGTTTCATTTACAGAACTGGGATAAGGGATTTGAGTTTAGACCTGAATTTTGATGCTCAAGGAAGGGATAAAATCAATGAAGGTTTCATGAAACCTGAGTATTAACAACTTTAGCTAGTATGAGAACATGGTTCTTGTACTAATGTCTTGAGAATGACCTATGTGATAGGGTGTAATGAAACATAAATAATTGATGATCAGTGTGTGCCAACTCTTGGTGAAATTAGTGAAGCTGGCAAAAAAAGAAAAATAAAAGAAAATACTAAAAGAAAAGAGCTCTTAAACACAAAGTCCAATTACAAAGAGCTTCTATCCAAGGTGAGCGCTTCCAACCATTTCAAAGTGTCCACTTGGACCAAAGATAATTAGGCCAACTGAGTCGAGCTAATACTTCAAAAAGGGCTCTACATCGTAAGCGATACAAGTCTGGGTGTAAGTATATTAGATACTAAAATAAGACACACCCCGATGTACTCCTAGGAAAACAAGTACAAACGACTCAACAACCTTTGACGTATATATTGATTAATACATCAAAAATATATGCGTTGAGTAATAAGGCACTCGAGAGGATCCTTCTTCTGATGAGAGTGAGAGAAGAAATTACACCATCGTATGCCCTCCATTTGCTGGCCTACCATCTTCATTTTTAAGTCTGACAGCTAAAGAGATTGTGGATTGGATGCAAGAACTGATTTATTCCCTAGTGTTGAGGATCGAGTTATTAGGAGATTCTCTTAGTCTGGAACTTGGTGACATTTTGACTCTACTCTTGTAACTACAGTGCACACTTAATATCATACCTTTATTATATATGTATACAACGAGATCTGATGATTAGGGAAATTGGATGTCTTTTTACTAGAGGTTGATTCATCTTAGAATTTTAGGATCACTAACAATTGAGAGTTCTTGAATGGATCAAGTCTTGTATTTCACATGCACCGTCAGGGGTTAATCCAACTTATTCATTCTTTATTTACTCGAGAACTAGCAAAGTTTAAGTATAGGGGAGATGAATTTGGGATTCATCATCTTAATATATTAATCTTAGCTAAAATCTCTGAACAATCATGAAATAAATGTACGTATAATTAACAAATTAACAACACCACTCTTGTAAATAAATCACTTTAGTTATTGTACATTATTATACACTATAACTTTGACTAAGTTTCACTTATTATTTTACGTACATAATTAACTCTTTTTGATTTATTTATTTTCCACTTATTTTATTTAATTTAAAGTTCTAATAAATGCGAAAATCCAAATCTAAAGTGAATTAGACATCAAAGAAAATAATTTGTTTTAAGTCTATGCTTAGAGTCTGTAAACAAGTCTCTTTAATTTTATCCATTTATTTTCTTAATTTATAAAAATCCAAAAAAATAGACTAATGTGTAAATATTTTTATTTTATTTTCATTTTTATCTTATTTAAAAAAAATAAAAATTCTACAAAACACAAAATGTGGTATTTTATACACATAGAACACCACTGAAAATACACTTTATATTGATGATCGATTTTTGTTTTGATCCCTTCATGAAAGTTGTAGATCTTGTCGAGACGAACAACTTTCATGAAGGACATTTTTTGATTTGACATCATTTACTATTTTTATTATTTTTCTTTTTATTTTTCTTTGAATTTTCTAGACGTGACACGTGGCCGCTCTTGGAGCAACCACATGTCGTCGCCCCCTCCCTCACTTACATCTTCTTTTTCTAGTCGTTGGATGAAGGGTTCTCCATGCAAGGGATGGAGTTTCACTAGAGGATGTGGATAGATACTTAAGTGCATCACGGAAGCGTGAAGATCACATCGTATGCGAATGGAGCGACTCGTCTCACTAGTTTTTGGGTGCAAGAAAATTTAAAATTTTAAAAGTTGAAACCACATGATCCCAGAATACTTCTCGGATCATTTCATATAACTACAAGTAAGATGTAATCAAGCCTCTAAAGCAAGAGACCTTCTGTCTCAAGTCCCATCCGAGGAAGGAGATTCTTGCGAGCATGTTGATGATACGTGCACTCCTCGCAATCCGAGTTGATGATCCAAGCAGAGAATCTCCTGGTCTCGTCACATGAGTCCAATGTCTTCTTCACGAGAGATGCACACCGACGGAGATGGAGTTCCACAAGCGATCGAAGCAGCAGCACGACAACGTGATGACGATGGCGATTCTCTCTAAGGAACAAGGTGGATAACCACTATGAGAGAGAGATGGGGTGTGTAGTATGAGAATAAGAGAGAGATTACTCAATTGTTGTGTGTGTAGAAGAAGAGCTAGGGTTGCCTCTTCTTTTATAGTATCTTGGGAGTCTATGGATCACAATCCATGCGTAACACCAGATATATGGTTGGGATTGATTTGTGTTTCTGTTCAATGACCATGATTTTATTGTAAAAAAACAACAACAACTAATTTAGATTAAATTAAAAATATTGAATAATCAAATTAATTTAATTTAAACTAAACCATTTAGGATAAAAGAATTAGGAAGGAAGCAACCCACCTTCCTAGAAAAGATGGGACAACCACCCTTGAGAACAAGTCAAAGGGTGGCCATCCACCATCCATTGAAGGAAGGTGTTGGACTTCTAATTTTCGTGATATATTAAATCTCGCATAATCCTTAATATATATTTATAACAGATTTTGTTGTAAATTAATTCATAAAAGTAATTTCAAATTAATTTTATGAATATTGCAATCATGCCATTAAATAATTGTGAATCATATTCACAACCCATAATAAAATGTAAATTGTATTTCCAATGCGAATCCAATAATTAATTTGTAGATATGATTTGCAATAAGCTCTCTCTAATATATTATAAATCACATTTATAACATATATATATATAATATGTATAACACTATCCACATTATTCATATCCTTGCTAATTAAATCACATTTAATTGTCTGGGATCATCATTCTCATGTATTTAAACATTGTGAATCCTATTCACATTCATGGTATTTAAATCACATTTCATTATCAATATCTTAATGCTTATATACTTAATTCAATAATAGAATTATTCTTGAACTCTTTCAAGAACACTGTTCTTTCTCCGCGGATACTTGGAGATAAGGACATGACGATTGTAAGTTCCATGTATAGTGACTTGGATATTAAGATCTCATCTCAAATCCAGATCTTGGGGACCTCTTATAGATGCTTGATTAAATCAAGGTCGTATATCTAATCTTCTCATTGCATCTGAATCTCATTCAGATCAATATCCAACATTTGGACTAAGATCATATCATTTCTCTAATAATAGGGGTCACTAAAATCCAAACCTGTTTTATTACTCCCTCGGAATGGAAGCATCATGGTTATACAATCATTAATGATCACATCACCCTCAGGTATTCCTAATTCATGTACATCTTGCATACTGGAAGACCTAGACTAAACCCGAAGATATAGATCAATTTACACTATCATCGTTAGGGTTTTGTCATTAAGTTTCTCATTCGATCATTAGGAGTTGGTATTGACCGTATGCTTTCCAATAGCATACATTGTACCTATAAATTATTGTCATGCTTCTAAAGTAAGACAACCATGCATGGAATTTGATTGGTTCCAATACCTCATGAGTGAGCTCATGTCTTCTGATTCACAAGTGAACATGCATGATCCCTTTGAGAGATCATATTACTCATATGCCCTTGTATGCGTACCAACTCACCGGTGTGTAGACCTTGATTAGGCCATCAACCAATCGATTTGCCAAATATACATACTTAGACATATAACAATACATTTATATCCGATCAGAGGATGCATGCCTATATCATGACAATATATGACATATGACTTGGTTATCTCGATCTCGTTAAGTCAACTCTTTGACCTAACTTATCTGACACTTCTGAATCTTAATTTCTATGTAGAGGACCTGCATCAAGAGGTCAGTCAGATATCAATCAAATGAGAAACGATTATCATCTCCTACTCAGGCTGGAGATCATCTCTGAATAATCATTTGATGGTGCTTGATGAGTCGTCAATCTATCTCTTTAGATATTCATCAAAGCACCAGCCTCTATGATTTAACAATTGAATCAACAGCTATATGATCATCAAGATGACCATGGTACATGACTGTAATTGTACTAAGGGCCTTATAGTTCATTCATTCATTTAGTGTCAAACAGAGAGTGAAAATAAACCTATAATGTTTATTGATATATCAAACATTACAATAATATTTATTGTAGGAATGGTTTGCCTCGGGCTCACATTTCTAACAATCTCCCATTAGCCCATTGAACCATTCAGGTAATACCCTTAAACCCATACTTATTACATGCTGGTCAAAAACATTTTGTGTCAAATGTTTGATAAGTGGATCCACAACGTTGTTAGTAGAGGCCACCTTGGTGATGACGATGTCCACACGCTTTTCAATCTCCTGAATGATGTGGTGTTTCCTTTCCATGTGCTTTCTTTTTAGATGCCATCTGGGTTTCTTCACCTGAGCTATGGCTCTCGTGTCATCGTAGGGTAGCGGAATGGGAGTATTAGAGGAAACTATGCCAACTCCAAGTTGAACTTGCGCAACCACACCTCATCCTTTGCAGCATCTGATGTGGCAACATATTCAACTTTTGTTGTTGAATCAGTTGTAGTGTCTTGCTTCTTACTTCTCTTGCTCACAACACCACCGTTCAATAGGAACACAAACCCTGATGTCGACTTTCAATCATCAATATCAGACTGGAAGTTAGAATCTGTGTATCCCAAGACTTGGATATCACCATCTTCGTAGACCAAGATGTAATCTTGCACCCATCTTAGATACCTTAAGATGTTCTTTACTACATTCCAATGCTTTTATCCATAGAAAGATTGGTAACGGCTTACCACTCCTACTGCATTGCAAATATCTGGCGTCGTGCACATCATGGCATACATTAAGCTTCCTACAACTGATGTATAGGGGCAACCAGTCTTGGTTTTCTTTTCCTCAACACTTTGAGGAGTCATCCCTTTAGATAGGTGGATACCTTGTCTGAAGGAAAGGAAGCCTTTCTTGGGATTCTCCGTATGGAAATGTTCCAAGATCTTCTTAATGTATCCATGATGTGACAATCCCAAGATCCTCTTTTCTCGATTTCTGAACAACTTCAAACCTAAGATATAAGAATCTTCTCGAAGATCTTTCATCTCGAAGGTATGGGATAGCCAAATCTTAACACTTACCATTTTCCATGTATCATTCTCAATGACATGGATGCCATCTACATAAAGCATGATGAACAAAATGGTGATCCCACTAAGCTTCTTGTACACACACGGTTCATCAGGATTCTGCACAAAATCATAACTCTTTATGGTTTTATCAAATCTGATATTCTAGCTACGATAAGCTTATTTGAGCCCATAGATGGATTTCTTCAGCTTGCATGATTTGCCTTCCTAGGTTATGAAGCCCTAGGGTTGCTTCATATAGATATCCTCCTCAAGATATCCATTGAGGAAAGTCGTCTTGACATCCATCTACCATATGTCGTAGTCAAGATATGCAACTATAGCTAGCACTGCCTTGATGGACTTAAGCATAGTCATAGGAGAGAATGTCTCATCATAGTAGATGCGTTCTCCCTATGTGTAGTCCTTGGCTACGAGACGTGCTTTGAAAGTCTCTACTTTCCCATCATGTCCCCTCTTTCTCTTGAAGATCCATTTACACCCAATGGATTTTACCCCTCTAGGTGGATCCTCTCGGGTCCATACACCATTATTATACATGAGTCTAATTCAGACTTCATTGCTAGCGTCCATCTATCCATGTCATGATCCACGAATGCTTCATTAAATGGTGCCGGATCATTATCAGTTTCACCAGACACATGGAATATGTACCTTTCATATTGAGCAACCACCCTTGAACTCCATCAAAGAGGTATGTGTGTTACATCTTCATTTACTTATTCAGTTTCTGGTTCAGGAAACTCAGTATCCTCTGGGAATTCAATGAGTTCCTCTACTTCATTTTCGTCTTTATCCTTATGCAAATCATCCTCTAGAAATTTTACATCTCTAGAGACGAAGACCTTAAGAGTCTTAGGGTCATGAAGGTTGTATCCACTACTGTCTTTAACATACCCAATAAAGTAGCACTCTCGAGTGTGAGATTATAGCTTACTTGCATCCACGTTCTTCACATGGACCAAGCAACCCCAAATCCTTAGTGGTTAACACTAGGTTTGGTTCCATACAAAATCTCATGAGGAGTTTTAGTTACATACTTGATAGGAATCTTATTCAGGATATATATTGCAGAATCTACTGCATATCCCTAGAAACTAAGTGGTAAATGTGTTTTACTCATCATTGAATGGACCCTATCCACGATGGTCCTATTGCATCTTTCAGCAACCATTAAATTGGGGAGTTTCAGGAGTGGTGAGATTGGAGACAATTCCTTTCTCATTATGGTATTCCGTAAAATTCATCTTAGAGGTACTCACCACCTCAGTCAGATCGAATCTCTTTAATCTTCCTATCGATTTGGTTCTCAACCAAAGCCATGAACTCTTTAAATTTTTAAAGGCTTCAGATTTATCATGTAACATGAAGATATATCCGTATCGTGAAAGGTTATCAATAAATGCCAAATAATATCTATATCCATTTTGGATCGCGGTACTGAAGGGACAACATACATCAGTATGTATTAGGTCAAGAATACCTTCGCATCTTGTAACCTTGTTATGGAAAGGTATCCTAGTCATTTTACCTAGAATACAACGTTCATAGGTAGGCAAAGATTGAACTTGTAGAAAATCTAAGTGTCCATCCTTTATCAATCTGTTGATCCTATCAACAGATAAATGACCAAAACTTTGATGCCAAATCATATTTGAATGATTTCCATCCTCCCTGATTCTTTTAGGATTTTTATCAGTGGTAGTAACATTCATCACATTTCATTGGATAGAGCGTAAGATTGAACATTAATTCTATCAATGTCTTAGGGTTTGTGTACTTATTCTTGGATAGCGCATAAGAGATGCGATATGTAGAGAGAACAAGATCCAAATTATGGATCCAATCCGATTAATTTTTTTGGTCAACTGATTGACCTCTAGAAGCCTACTGAGTGGGTTCAAGGACTTCATTGTCTGAAATTAAGAATGCATTATATTAGAACATATAGATATTTATATATTTAGTTTAAATCCTTTTATTAAGGATTTTTAATCAAATTAATCTTTCCTTTCAAATCTAAAAGTTCATTCCCTAAATTACTTTCAAAGCAAGAAATATACTTACCGCTATATCTCTAGCAAAAAATGGGATCTCCATTTTGCCTTTCTTACATCCCAATAATATGAGAACCTGTAACTAGGATAAAAAGAATCAAGAACACATTCTGCCTTGCAAGACCAACTTGCATTTCTTAATTCGACCTTTAACACCCGGGCATACTACCCCTAAGGTGATGTTGATCCATTGTTAATTAAACCAACCGTTAACAGGAATAGCACTCTCTATGCATAATCCAATATCGCCTCAATAATATGAGGACCCAATGTTGGGGTCATTATGCATACGAAATTAATATTTTTAGAAGAAAAGAGCCCGATCCATGTGCGTTTGTATGCAGGAGTTGTCACTTCGGATAGACATCTCCTACATATAATCCATGACGACGGATGGAGATCGTATATGTCACATATGCGATCCTCTATATCATCTTCAAATTATAATTAATTATTGTGAATCATATTCACACATTTAATCTTCCAAGGGATATATTATTCTATTCATAATAGAGTGTTTTTAATTAGATATAATTTATTTAGTCATATTAAATCAATTATCAATCCAATTTAATCAACCAACAAATAATCTTGATTGGAAATGAATAATCTCAAATACGTATTATTAAAATTATAATAATAAAAAAAATACATCATGATTTCTTCAAGCATTATCCTTTCCTTACCCATTGTCATGGCTAGAACGCATAGGATGTGGAACATACCGATCACGGAGCAACCTGCTACCCAAACGATCCCTGACTAGACACATATCCGCCTCAGGTTAGGATAATGTGATTTGATCATTTTGTATTTGAAATGATAATAGGTCTTTTAACCAAAGTTATACCCTATAATATTTATCAAAACTATTTTGATTAATATTATAAGGATTTGCTAAACAAATCCCCAATCCTATTCAAGTAACAGTGTTTTGCTTGAGAGATTGTCATACAACTCCTGTAGGATAAACTATGGTTTTCACGAAACATTCATTCAATGGACAATGATGATTAATAGATTATTTTCATAATTATTAGGCATAATATTTAATCAAGGTCAAATAAATGATTTTCATGGTTTTCATTGAATTATAAACACATTAAGTAAAGAGGTTTGATGATCTAATCATCTTCCGATCCATCTCCACTAAATATGGAACATCTAGGGAAAACAGAGTTGGAATCACACGATGGTTTGATTCTCTACTTAATTATAGTTTATTTTATATTTCATGTTGGAAAATAGTAAGTAAAAATAATTTTCTTACAGATATGTGATTTCATGCAAAACATCTTTCATAGTGGGAACTCTTCGAATCAATTTAATGCACTTTTCGTGACAATTAACGGTTACTTTTTTTTGGGACTAATTTAGATTCTAAATAAATTTTATTAACCAAAAATACCTATAAACTATGCACAAATAATAGATTTTTAATTAAACAAATAACCGATTCAAATCTTGCATCCAATGCAAAAACAGTGATTCCCGCGCATCTGAATCTTGAACCTCGATCACCTAGGATTTTGTATCATATCCAAGACCTCAAAAAAGGCTCTGATACCAATTTAAGGATATGTATAGATCCTTTAGTACATTACGAAAGTGTGAAGATCACATCATATGCAGTCAGAGCGACTAGTCGCACTAGTTGCTCGGTGCAACAAAATTTCAAATTTTAAAAGCTAAAACCACATGATCCAAGAACGCTTCTCGTATCATTTCATATAAACACAAGTAAGATGTAGGATTACCTCTTGAAGCGTGGTTGTGATTAAGTCTCTAAAGCAAGAGACTTGATGTATCAAGTCCGATCCGATAGAGGAGATGCTTGCAAACACGTTGATGAGACGTGTACTCCTAGCAATGCGAGTTGATGATCCAAGCGGCCAATACCTAATCTTGTTACACGAGATCCTATGTATTCTTCATGAGCGAGGCACACCAAAGGAAACAATTATCCACAAGGGTCGAAGCAGCAACACGACGTCGCGATGACGGCGGTTCTGTCTAGGGTACAAGGTGGATGGTCACTATGAGAGAGAGAGAGAGAGATGGGATGTGTAGTATTAGAATGTGAGATAGAGAGAGATTACTCAATTGTTGTGTGTGTAGAATAAGAGCAAGGTTGCCTCTTCTTTTATAGTATTTTAGGAGCCATGGATCACAATCCATGTGAAACACAAAATCAATGGTTGAGATTGATTTGTGTTTCTATTCAAAACCATGGTTTTGTTGTAAAAACAAAACAATTAATTTAGATTAAATTAAATATATTGAATAATCAACATAATTTAATTGAACTAAATCAATTGGTAAGGAAGGATTAGGAAGGAGGCCCACCCACCTTCCTAAAGGAGGGGCGATCACCCTTGAGAGCAAGTCAAAGGGTGGTCGTCTACCATCCACTAAAGGAAAGTGTTGGTCTTCTAATTTTTGTGAGATATTAAATCTCACATAATCCTTCATATATATTTACAACAACTTTTATTGTAAAATAATTCACAAAAATAATTCCAAATTTATTTTGTGAATATTGCAATCATGCCATTAAATAATTGTGAATCATATTCACAACCCAAAATAAAATGTATATTGTATTTTCAATTAATTTATAATGTGAATCCAATTCACATCAACAATTAATTTGTAGTCACAATTTACAATAAACTCTCTCCAATATATTATAAATCACATTTATAACACACATATATATAATATGGATAACACTATCTAGATTATTCATATCCTTGATAAATAAATAACATTTAATTATCTTGAATTATCATTCTCAAATTGAAATAATGTGAATCATATTCACTATTCATGATATTTATATCACATTTAATTATCAATATCTCAATGCTTGGATACATAATTCAACAATGGAATCAGTTCTTGAACTTTTCAAGAATAATGCGCTTCTCTACGGATACTTGGAGATAAGGACAGGGCAATTGTACATTCTGAAGGATATGAGAAGATCCTTAAGTACATCACGAAAGTGTGGAGATTGCATCATATGTGGTCGGGATCCGCTAATCACACTAGTCGCTCAGGGTAGAGGAATTTAAAAAAAAATAAAATGATGAAACCGCATGACATGAGAACGCTTCTTGAAGTGTGGTTGCGATCGAGTCTCTAAATGAAGATACCTCATGTCTCAAGTCTAATCCGATGGAGGAGACGCTTGCAGACACGTTGATGAAACACGTGCTCCTCGTAATCCATGTTGATGATCCAAGCAGTGATTCTCCTGATCTTATCTCACGAGATCCGATGTCTTCTTCATGAGCAAGTTGCACCGAAGGAGATGGAGATCCACGAGCAGTCAAAGTGATGGCACAACGATGTGGTGACAAACGCATCCCTCTGTAGGGTTTAGGGTGGATGGCCACTCTAAGGAGAGAGAGAGAGAGACGGTGTGTATAGAGAGAGATGGAGAGAATTTAGTTCCTCTTGGAATTATGTGTGTTGTATAAAAGGTAAGGGCTACCCTTCCTTCTATACTTGTTGTATGTATCTGGATCTCAATCCATGTGCCCTCTTAATCCAATAGTTTAGTTTAAAATGTTATTAATCATTGGCCATGTGTTGCTACAAATTGCAACAACAAATTTGATTAAAATAAATTAATTATATCCAGTTAGTAAGATATAAATTAATTCATTTTAATTTCAATTATAATAAACAAATAATAAGGGAGGCAACCACCACCCTAAAAAGAGGGTGGTCATCCCCCCTTTTACTTGGTCACGGTGGACGACCACATTGTTGGTTGTTTTGCATTCCGTAATATATCATATAGGAAAAAATGCAACAACTATTATTGCATTTATCTTCACAAAAATAATTCCCAATTAAATTTGTGAAAACATCAATCATGCCTCATATTCATATATCCAATATAATATATAATTAGATTTAAAATTAATTGTTTATTGTGAATCCCATTCATAACAACATATAATTTGTAAATTCTATTTACAATTAAATCGCTCCATCATATTATAAATCATATTTATAATATCCATGACTATTGTGGATAGTGATATCCATACTAGATAATTAAATCATATTAATTATCTTGGATCTCTATTCTCATGTGCCCCAAATAACATGAATCACATTCACATTATTAAAATTTGCGATAATTAAATCACATTTAATCATCTTAGATAACTCGCCTTATATGGCCAAATAATATGAATCAAATTCATATTATCCATGATAATTAAATCATATTTAATTATCAATATTCCTCAATGCTCAGACACATTATCAATAATGAAATTATCATTGAACTCTTTTAAGAATAATGTGCTTTCTCTGCGGATAATTGGACATAAGGACATGGCGACTGTGCGTTCCATGTATAGTGACTTTGATATTGAGATCACATCTCAAATCTAGATCTCGGGGACCTCCCATAGATGTTTGATTAAATCAAAGCAAAAATCTAATCATCTCATTGCATCTAAAAAACATTCAGATCAGTGTCCAATATTTGAACCAAGATTAGATTACTTATTTAGTGAGTGGAGTTGCTAAAATACAGACTGTTACATCTCTCCCTCAGAATGAAAGCGTCATGGTTATACAATCGTTTGTGTTCACATCACCCTCTTGTATTCCTAATACCTGTAGATCCTGCATACTGGACAACCTAGAATAAACTCGAAGTTTTATATCTATTTAGATTGTCTCCTTCAGGGTTTTATCATTAAGATTCTCATTTGATCACGGGGAGTTGTATCGATCATATACTTTCCAAAAGCATATATCATACCTAGGTATTGATCATATCTTTTCTAAAAGCATATATCAAACCTACAAATTCAGTCAAGCTTCCAAAGAGAGACGACTGTGAAGGGAATTTGATCCCAATACCTCATGAGTGAGCTCATATCTTCCAGTTCAGTAAATGAACTTGTATGATCCCTTTGAGAGATCGTATTACTCATATGCCCTTGTATGTACACCAGCACATCGGTGTATAGACCTTGATTAGGGCATCAACCTATCGATTTGTCAAATGTACATACTCAGACATATAGTAACACATATCTCTAGTCAGAGGATGCATGCCTATATCGTGACAGCATACGGCATAGGGTCTTTGGTTATCTTTATCTCGTTAAGTCAACACTTTGACCTAACTAATCTAACACCTCTGAATCTCTATTCCTATGTAGAGGACCTTCATCAAGAGGTCGGTCAGATATCAGTACCAAGAGAAATGATTGACATTTCCTACTCAGGCTGGAGATCATCTCTTATAATCATTTGACGGTGCTTGATGAATCCGCAATCTAACTCTTTATATATTCACCAAAGCACCAGCTTCTATGATTGAGCAATTGAATTAACAGATGCATGATCATCAAGAAGGCCATGGTACATAACCCTAATTGTACTACGGGACCTATAATGCAAATTAATTATTCTTCATTTTACATCAAGGAAAGATATTTGCAATAACATTTATTGCATAATGGCTCGTCATGGGCTCGTATATCCAACAATCTTCCACTAACTCAAAGAGCCATTAGTGGGCTAATCTTTAAACCCATACTCATGTGCTAATCATGAGATATTTTGAAGATTACTAGGTAAGCTAACTAGCCACTCTGTTCCCAAGAGACTGTGTCAAGTCCTTTTACTGTACTTGCGCATATCCTAGTAATAATGTCTGCATCCAGTGCAAATATTTCATCTTACGCAACCAATACTCAATCTTGTTAAAGCAATTATAGTGTCTTAGACACTATAACTCAATAATCATTATAACAAGTATGTAATTTCCATTGTCCTTATCAGAATACCCTTATTCCTAGATATATCTATCTCCTAAAGTATCTACAGTTAAAACCCTTTTATATCACTATCTATAAAGTCTTAAGTTCTTGATTATAAGAAGTTCAGATCAATATCTCAAAAAATCTTGTCTTCATTGAAGACATTATTATTGTTGCAATTAAGCTTGTTATCTCCATAGTATGAATAGTAACATCTTACTACTCCCACAGCATGGCAGACATCAGACTTTTGTACACATCTAGCATACACTGAGCTTCCCAAATTTGATGCACTACAGCATGTAGATTTGGAATTCACATCCTCAACTCTTTGAGGTGCTATCCCTTTAGATAGGTCAGTACCATATCTTATGGGAAAGAAGCCTTCCTTGGAGTTTTCCCAAAAATGGAATATGTCCAAGGTGTATTACTTATGTGACAGCTCTAATACCCTTTTTCTCTTTGGCTCTAAACATTTTCAGAGCTAAGATCTTAAGAGGTATCCTTGAGATCATATCTCAATATATGGGATAACCAGATTAAAAAACACTTACTATTATCCTTATATCATTCCGAATGATTAGGATATCATCTACATTTAGCATAATGAACACAATGTCACTCCCACAAAACTTCACACGGTTCATCAAGATTCTATCTGAAATCAGAATATTTATAATTTCATCAAATCTAATGCTCCAACTATAAGAAGCATATTTGAGTCCATAAATGGAGTTTCATAAGCTTGCACACCTTGCATTTCACATCCATGAAGCCATGGGGCTACTTCATATGAATATCCTTGATGAGGAATTCATAAAGGACTGCAATCTTGACTTCCATCTTGAATATGTCGTAGTCAAGTTGAGTGGCTATAGTTAGCAATAATCTGGTGAGTTTAAGAATGGTAACTAAAAGCAAGTCTCATCGTAAGAGATGTCTTCTTTTTATGTGTATCTAGAGGATACGAGCCGTGCTTTAAAGGTCTCTACCTTCTCATCAGGTTCCCTCTTTCTCTTGAAGATCCATTTACACTTAATGGGACTTACCCTTATAGGTGGATCCTCGAGGGTCCATATACAACACTTGTATATGAAGTCTACTTTAGAATTTTTTACTAACATCCATCTTTCTAGGTCATGATCCTTAAAAGCTTCATCTCATGAAGTTAGATCATTATCAGACTTAACTGCACCTGTAATCCATCCTCAAAGTAATTTGAAGAGTTATGAGTGTCTCTTCTTTAATTATCCTTTAATTTTCAATTTCAGGAGACTCGTTATCTTCTCAAGATTAAATGAGTTCCTTCACTTCATTTTCATCTTGATTCTCAAGAGAGTCATCATCTAAGAATCATATCCTTAGAGATGAAATCTTTTAAGAATCTCAATGTCAAATAGGTATCCAATACCATCACTTATTTTCCTAATGAAGTAGCACTCTCTCGTGCTAGATTCCAACTTACTTGCATCAATGACAAAGTTATGGACCAAGCAACCCTAAATTCTCAAGTATCCAAAACTAGGCTAGGTTCCAAACCATTGCTTATAAGGTTTTTCGGGTCTAAATTTGCATGGAATTTTATTAAGGATATATATTGCAGTCTTTACTATATAAATACTTGGAAACTAAGAGCTAATTATGCTAGGAGTCATCATTGACTAAATCATGTCACACATGATCCAATTGTATCTCCCTACAACTCTATTGAGTTAAGGTGCAGTAGGAGGAATGATATTCCTTTCTCCATAAGGTATTCACTAAATTACTTTAATAGGTGCTTGCTACCTTGACTAGATCAGATTCTTTCATCTTCCTTCAAACTTTGGTTCTATACAAAAATTGTAAAATTCTTGAACATTCAGTGCTTTCTAAGATGAAAGGAAGAAATCTTATGTCATAAATAATCATCGAATGATATCATATATTATCAGTGTTTATTATGTTAAAGATGATCTACATACATCAATATATATGAGATCTTGAATACCTTAGCATCTTACACCATTCCCAAAGAAGGGCATATTGGACATTTTTTTACTTTGAATACAACATTCATAAGTATGTAAGATTTGAAATTTTAGACATTCTAAAGTTTCATCTCTTACTAGTCTATTGATCTCATCAACATACATGTCCAAGGCTTTGATGCAAGATTATTATCAAATGATCTCCATCCTCCTATTAATATTAGAAGGTTTAATTTCCAATATTAGAAATGTTAATAAACCATTCATTAATTTTCTGATTTGGTAGAGTCCTCTAGATGTCAGACTACTATCTGAAATATATCCATCATAAGACTTTATGATAGGTTTATTCCAGAATCCATGTCTATTTCCAACATTTAGAAATAGATAATGAGTGTATTTTAATATCCATGTCATAGAGATTCTCTAAGACCAAGGGCTGAAAATATAGGTTATCTATCCAATTAAGATTGTTGCAACAATTGCATCAATATCTATGTGGATGACTATTAAACCTTATGATCAAATTTTTTCTTTCTAAAACATATTCAACCAATTGAAAGTGTTATTAGAAGAGTGAGATACAATTATCAGACTTTGATCTTATCAAATAAGAAAGTCAATTTCAATGATTATATGTAGATTATTCCGATGCACTATTAGAGTCCTTTTCTAAGGATTTTAGATAGTCTAGATAGTCATACTATCAACACATCGGCTTGTTGCAGTATGTGCATTCATCCAACTCTTTGGATGTCATATGTATGGAAACCATAGAAGTACAATCAACTCTTTGAACTTCCTTCTAACTTGGGTCTGACCCATGCTTCCACTTTGCTCCTTTCATTTATAAACAACCACTGCTTAAGATAAAGGATCTCTTATGATGAATTCAAATATTTCAATATAAGAGTATTTTAACATTTATACATGCTTCATTTAATTCATACAATATGAATGTTATAAAGATTAATGAATGACTAGAGTATAAATAATAGAAGATGACACTCATTGTATCTATATCCTTTTAAACTCTAAAATACTTTAGTTCAGGTAGCTACTCAAACGTTTTAATTACATCATCTCTTATCGAGCCACCATTCTGCATAATGCAGTGAACCATATCATTCATGATTAAATGTCGAGAGTGCATATGCATGCCAAAACTTCTTCTTATATTTTATAAGGATTTTCAATAATTACGATCATCATCGATATGATACTTCCAAAGCACATTCGAGGAGATATCCAGACTATAGAGACATACAAACTCTAGGTTGTTGTCATATTGTCCATTTAGTTGTCATTACACATTATTATGAGGAAACTTGCACATTGCAACCACATACATTATGTGTCCAACTAGAAGTACATGTCTTGATCATGGATCCAATCCATGATATTTTACTGGTTATTATTGAGTATTGTATTGAGTGGGTTTAACGATAATTATCTGAGCTAAGAAAATTTCATATATATATATATATATATATATATATATATATTACTTTGATTAAGGAATTTATATGTCAAAGTTGCCTTGCCTTGTCAATACTGAAAGTTCATTCCCTTATTCACTTTCAGTGTAAGAGACATACTTACATTATATCTCAAGCAGGACCTGGGATCTCCTTTCTTATCTTTGTTACATTCTAATAATATGAAAAACTACAACCTAGTTAAAAAGAAGTGAGAACAGATTCCGCCTTGCAATTCCAACTTGCATTCCCAATTTAATCTTTAAAACCCTTAACCACCACTCCTAAGGTGTTGTTGAAACGTTGTTAATTGAACCAACCATCAACAGGAATAGCACTCACTATGCGCAATCCAATATCGCCCTAATAATATGAGGTGCCGATATTGGGGTCACTATGCATACGACCTTATTCTTTCGAGAATCAAAGAACTCGATCCAGATGTGCTTGCATGCAGGAGTTGTCACTTCGGACATGCTTCTCCTACATACAATCCCTGACGATGGAACCCTTCGCCTTGATGGAAGACCATGGATGTCACTAATATGATCCTCCATATCATGTTCAAATTCCAATTATTTATTATGAATCATATTCACATAATTAACTCTTTCAAGGGAAATACTACTCTACTCATAACAGAGAGTTTAATTTTAATTAGATCTATATAATTTGATCATATTAAATCAATTATCAATTCAATCAATCAACCAACAAACCATTTTTAATGGTTACATGAAGGATGGTAAAATCTCAAAATACGTATTATTCAAATTTTAATAATTAGAAAAAATACATCATGATCGCTTCAAGCATTATCCTTTTCTTACCCGCTGTCATGGTCAACACCAATGGAGTGGCGACAAACCACTCACGGAGCAACCTGGTACCCCAACGCTCCCCGACTACAGTATATTCGCCTCAGGTCAGGATAATACAATTTGATCATTTTGTATTTGAGATGACAATTGGTATTTCAATGAAGCTATACCATATAATATTTATAAAAATGATTTTGATTAATATTATAAGGAGATTTATTAAACGAATCTCCAATCCTATTCAAGCAACTATGTTTGTTGGGATTGATGTAACCAATTGTGATCTAGATCATATCTAATCAATTTTGATTAAGATAATATCATTTAAGAAAATAATAATATTTAAATATTTCACAAAATATTTATCAACAATTATTTTAAGAAACTAACAATTAATTTCCTCTAATTGATTAAACGACAATCCCATTGTTCTTGATTGGGAAAGTTATTCTCAACGGTGACCGCAACTTACTAAAATTAGCATATCTCAATCAACATAAATCCAAACTATGCAAATTAAATTTCTTTGATTTGCGAATTTGATTTATAACATAATACAAGTGATAAACACACATTTCGAGATGTTTTAAACCATAATTAATTCTTTAATTACGTCAAGATTTGCCATCCCTGAAATAATGGATACATGTTCACTAAAATGATCATAAGTTGAGCAAGCAGATTCCAAATCATGCAAACTCAAGTCCCATGGTTTCCTTATTTAATGAGTAGCATAATACAAACAATAATTTTGTGTTTAAATACATTTAAATAGGGCGAAAAAATCACACAAGATAGAGCTGCGTGAACAAAATGTAATGAAAGTTCGTACAACCAAAAATGTCCAAGCCATCTTCGGTTTAAGGATCACATCCTAAATGTCTAACCTACAGCTTTGATACCACTTATATGATATGGGAAGATCCTTAAGTGCATCACAGAAGCATGGAGATTGCATCATATGCGACCGGGGAGTGACTAGTCGCACTAGTTTCTTAGGGCAGCACAATTAAAAAAATTAAAACGATGAAACCACATGATCCGAGAATACTTCTAGGATAGTTTCATCTAAACCATGATTAGGTATTAAGGATACCTCTTGAAGTGTGGTTGCAATCGAGTCTCTAAACGAAGAGACCTCATGTCACAAGTTCGATCTGACGTAGGAGATGCTTGCGAGCACATTGATGAAACGTGTATTCCTCACAATTTATGTTGATGATCCAAGTAGCGAATCTCCTGATCTCATCTCACAAGATCTGGCGTCTTCTTCACGAGCAAGTTTCACCAAAGGATATGGAGATCCACAAGCAGTCGAAGCGACAGCACAACGACGTGGCGTCAATGACAACCCTCTCTATGGTTTATGGTAGACGACCACTCTAAGGAGAGTAAGAGAGAGAGAGAGAGAGACTTGACATGTATAGATAGAGATGGAGAAAGTTCAATTCCTCTTGTAATTATGTGTGTTGTCTAAAAGAAGGGCTTCCCTTTCTTTTATACAAGTTGGATGTATATGGATCTCAATCCATGTGTCCTCTTAATCCAACAATTTAGATTATGAGGTTATTGATCAATGACCATGATTTTTTGCTACAAAATTGCAACAACAAATTTAATTAAAATAAATTAATTATATCCCTTTATCAAGATACAAATTAATTCGTTTTAATATCAATTATACTAAATAAATAATAATGGAGGCAACCACCACCCTAAAAAGAGGGTGGTCGTCCTCCCTTTGATTTGGTCAAGGTGGATGGCCACCTTGTTCATGGTTTTGCCTTCCATTATATATATTTATTATATAGGAAAAATTGCAACAACTATTATTGCATTTATCTTCACAAAAAATTCCCAATCAAATTTGTGAAAACATCAATCATGTCATTGATAAATATGAATCATATTCATATATCCAACATAATATGTAAATTAAATTTACAATTAATTGTTTATTGTGAATCTCATTCACAACAACATATAATTTGTAAATTTCATTTACAATTAAATCCCTCCATCATATTATAAATAATATTTATAATATCCATGATTATTACGGATAGTGATATCCATATTAATCATATCGTTGATAATTAAATCATATTTAATCATCTTGGATCTATATTCTTATGTGCCCAAATAACATAAATCACATTCATATTATTAACATCTTTGATATTTAAATCACATCTAATCATCTTTGATAACTCTTCTTATATAGCCAAATAATATGAATCAAATTCATATTATCCATGATAATTATATCACATTTAATTATCAATATTCGTCAATGATCAGACACATTATCAACAATGAAATTATCCCGGAACTCTTTAAAGAATGTTGTGCTTTCTCCGCGGATATTTGGAGATAAGGATGGGGCGATTGTATGTTCCACGTATAGTGACTTGGATATTGACATCACTTCTCAAATCCATATCTTGGGGACCTCTAATAGATGTTTGATTAAATCAAAGCCGTAAATCTAATCTTCTCATTGCATCTGAATAACATTCAGATCACTGTCACATATTTTTTCAAGATTAGATTACTTCTCTAGTGAGAGGAGTCACTAAAATCTTCACATGTTTCATCACTCCCTTAGAATGGAAGCGTCATGGTTATACAATCGTTTTTTATCGCATTACCCTCAGGTATTCCTAATACATGTACATCCTGCTTACTGGAAGACCTAGACTAAACTGAAGTTTTAGATCTGTTTAGATTGTCTCCTTCAATGTCTTGTCATTAAGTTTCTCACTTGAGTCAGTATCGATTGTATACTTTCCAAAAGCATACATCATACCTAGATATTGATTATATACTTTCCAAAAGCATATCTCAAACATACAAATTAAGTCAAGCTTCAAAAGCGAGACGACCATGCAGGGAATTTGATCCCAATATCTCATGAGTGAGCTCATGTCTTCCGATTCAATAAATGAGCATGTATGATTCCTTTGAGAGATCGTATTACTCATATGCCCTTGTATTCACACAAATGCACCGGTATATAGACTTTGATTAGGCCATCAAGATATCGGGTTGTCAAAAATACATACTCAGACATATAGTAACACATCTTTCTCCGGGCAGAGGATGCATGCCTATATCTTGACAACATACGACATAGGTCTTTTGTTATCTCGATCTTGTTAAGTCAAATCTTTGACCTAACTTATCTAACACCTCTAAGTCTCTATTCCTACGTAGAGGACATGCATCAAGAGGTCGGTCATTATTATCCAAAAGAGAAAGGATTTCCATCTCCTACTCAGGTTGGAGATCATCTCTTAATTATTATTTGACGGAGCTTGATGAGTCCTCGATCTAACTCTTTAGATATTCATCCAAGCACCAGCTTCTATGATTCAACAATTGAATCGACAGTTGTATGATCATCAAGATGGCCATAGTACTCATTTCAAATCAAAGAATGATATTTGTAATAACATTTATTGCATAATGGCTCGATGTGGGCTCGCATGTCCAAAATGTTCCACGTATAACGACTTGGATATTGAGATCACATCTCGAATCTAGATCTCGGGGACCTCTCATAGATGCTTGATCAATTCAAGGTCGTAGATCTGATCTTCACATTGCATCTGAATCTCATTCCGATCATTGCCCAAAATTTGGACTAAGATCAGATCACTTTTCTAATAAGAGGAATCACTAAAATCCAGACCTATTTCATCACTCCCTCGAAATGGAAGAGTCATGGTTATACAATCGTTAATGATCACAACACTCTCAGGTATTTGTAATACTTGTACATCTTGCATATTGGAAGACCTAGAATAAACGCGAAGATATTGATCAATTTACTCTGTCATCTTTAGGGTTTTATCATTAAGTTTCTCATTCGCTCATTGGGAATCGGTATTAATCGTATGCTTTTCAAAAGCATATATCAAACCTACAAATTCTTATCATTCTTCCAAAGCAAGATGACCATGCATGGAATTTGACCGTCCCAATACCTCATGAGTGTGCTTTTCCGGTTCACAAGTGAACATGTATGATCCCTTTAAGAGATCGTATTACTCATATGCTCTTGTATACATACCATCTCGTCGGTGTATAGACCTTAATTAGGCCATCAACCTGACAGACTGCCAAATATACACACTTAAACATATAGTAATACATCTGTCTCCAATCAGAGGATGCATGCCTATATTATGACAGTATACGACATAGGACTTGGTTATCTCGATCTCTCTAAGTCAACTCTTTCACCTGGCTTATCTGACACCTCCGAATCTGTATTCCTATGCAGAGGACCTGCATTAAGAGGTCGATCAGATATCACCCAAATGAGAAAGAATTGTCATCACCTACTCAGGATGGAGATCATCTCTTAACAATCATTTGATAGTGCTTGATGAGTCCCCATTCTAACTCTTTAGATACTCATTCAAGAACAAGCCTCTATGATTCAACAATTGAATTAAAAATTATATGATCGTCAAGATGGTCATGGTACATAACCCTAATTTTACTAAGGGACCTTATAGTGCATTCATTCAATTAATCTCAGACTTGGAGTGAAAATAAACCAATAACTTTTATTGATATATCAAACATTAAAATAACATTTATTGTAGGAATGTTTCTCATCGGTCTCAAATTGCTAACAATTTCACCTCCTCTCTCTTCTCTTTCTCCCTCAATGTGTCTCCACCATGGCCATTTGATCTCGATCAATTGAACGACCATCCTTCATCGTCAATCCCTGGGTATCTCACCCACGAGCGTTGATCCTCGATCTCCACCATCTCCTCCTTCCATCACACCGCGATCGTCACACCGTTCCTCGATCTCCGCTAACGTTAATAGCATCTCCTTAAATCCATCACCTCCGCCCCCATTCCTAAGCATCCACTGCTAAGCAAAGAAGAGAGAAAGAGCTTCACCCCTACCTCATGTGATAGGGACCATACGAGTGTTGAACGACGTCCATCTTATCTTCTAAGTGAGATCCAGAGGCACGTTTGTTGCCATTATAGCATCTCTTAGGGATGCTACCAAGCTCGGGTTGTGCTGAGCCCTCGAGCAATCACCCCGAGCTCAGAGAAGCCTGATTTCCCCAGGCACGTTATCCCACTCTAGACAACACCTTAGTCCTCCTCTTTTCCCTCTCTTTACTCCTTGGTCTTCGTTTTTTGCCTCATCTTCTTCCTCCCTATTTCTTCTCGATCTTCCATGATCTCTCCTCTCTGATCTTGCAATGATAGGAGCCACGCTCCTTCTCCTCCACATCCGCGTGGAACTCTACCCCCAGTCCCAACCGACCTTCATTCCATCTCCCCACTCGCTTTCGTACTAGCACTTGTAGGAGAGGCACACATCCAGACTGTCCTTCAACCCTTCATCTTTGATTACCAGCAGGACACAGTCACTTCCTTCGCCATTGCCTTCATCTTCAAAACCATCGTCCATATCTCCATCGTGCTCCTCACTTGGTTCATTCGTTTGTCGACCAACTAAGGGGCTCATAGTCACTACATGCACGCTACATCTAGCGCAGGATCGAGGCTGAAGCCTTGATCCCACGTTCATCACGATAGGAGGAAGAATAATCAAGAGAGGGAAGGAAAACTCACGGTAACTATTAGATTCCACTGCTCTCTTGATCCCAATCGTTGATATATGCCTACTTCTCAACCATCGAATGGAGCCAATCTGTCGGTTCTAAACATGCCATCGATCAGAGCCATGTCCTGATCGAGCAGCCATGGGCACTCCGTAATGACTCGTGTATGCCACTTGGAGCCTCGATCCGAGCCTTAGGTTCGACCCGTTCTACACACATGGTTGGGTGAAGTTTTGCACCTAAGCCCTTGCCTCTTTGGGAAATCAGACTCAGGTCCCCGTTGCCCGCACCTCACGTGCCCCACGCACATGCCCGCCATGCAGTTTTGCATAAATACCCTTCTGGGTATAGGTATTTTCATTCTATTCTTTGTGTATGTTTATTTTAGTCATTTTATTTCTGTAATTGCATTTAGACCCTCACATTTGAGTCTATGTTTACACCTTTATTCGCATCTATTTTTAATTTGAGAAATTATACTTTGCGGAGCATTTAATTTTCTATACTGTGAGCATATATTTGTAATTTTCTGAATAATGTTAATTTATTATAATTGTTTTGGTACAAATTAACATATTTTACCCATTTCTTGATCTGAAATTCTTATTAAATTAACCATAACTCTAAAAATTGTGAAAAATCTTACTGTGTAGATTTAATTACGCTTTAATTTGTGCCCAAAAATCTCATTATTTTGCTTGTATGGTTTCTCTGAATAATTCATTCTGTGATTTTATTAATTGATTTTTATGGACTGTAAACCTCAGTTTTTATGATTTAAGATTTTTCTTGGATAGATCTCCTTTGGATGTATCTAGAATAAAATCTAATTAAAAAAATTTGGTTTAATTTTTATAAAAATTAATTTATTGAAAATCACACTTTCTGCGTTCATTAATTCATTAGAATTTAATTTTGCATCCAAAAATTCTGAAAAATTATAGTAATTTAATTTCATTATTTCTAACATTCTGGCAAAGTTCTATTATTTTTGGACTTAGTTTGCAATGAAAATTGCATTTTAGTCCCTAAACTATGCTAAATTGCATTGCATTCATTTCCCTTGCATAAATAATACCAAAAAATATTTATTGAAAACTGAGCACTAAGTTTGATCAATTGAAACCCTAGGTTGTTCCTTTGCCTCCTTGAGTCGATCTTGGGACTTGTCTAGGTTAAAAAAACATAAAACTGCATTCCACTTAATTGTGTAATTCATCGATTTGTGTGGTTATTTTTTATTGATCTCTAATTGTATGACTGCAACGAAATGCTACATCTAATTCGTAAGAATTAAGAAGGGATTTTTATGATTGATCATACACCTAAAATTAAATGAATAATTGAATGAATGCACTTGTTTGTTAAGTTCCCTTTATACAATTTGGGTTATGTACCATGGCCATATTAAATACCATGTAGCTGGGAGGACACAACTGACTTTAGACATGTGGTATTCTATAAAGATCTCCAGTCTGAGAAAGATATGGAAATCTTTCTCTAAAAATTGATTTCCAACCAACTTCTTGATGCAGGGCCTCTACATAGGAATGGAGATTTGGAAGTGTTGGAATAATCAAGTCAGAGAGTTGACTTGATGGGGTCGAGATGAACTAAGTCCCGAATCGTTGTTATCACAATCAGGCACACATCCTTTGACCTGAGACAAATAAACATTTATATTCCTGACTATGCACATTTAACAGACCAACAGGTTGGTGACCTAGCCAAGGTCACTTATTTTGTATGTAAATACATGTATGTAAGCACTATTATAGTCAATAGTCAATGTGTTAATTTGTACAAGTTAGAAATATTTACATGTTTTTGGCTAGGGTTTTAAAGACAAAATAAAGGAATAAAGGTGCATGAATGGGTATTCATCAGCTTTTCCTCTAGAATCAGGGTGTACGGAATCACCAACAGTACCGGACACATCAGCAACACCAACCACAATACCAGTCTCCACAATAGACCTATTCATGGAGACCTAACTTCCAGCAGCAAGCGTATTGGTAACCTTTCTATCAGAAGCAACCAACTGATCAGTATTAGAACTATTTCCCTCCTCTTCGATCCCAATACCAGCAGTACCCACCTCATGAATATGAGAATTACTAGCAACCGCCTCCGTATTACTAGTCTCAACAACACTAGATTGTTGAATCATCAGAAGATGTTCCCGTGAATCTAACTCTGGACTACTTAGATCAACTGATAAAGAACATGAACGAGATGATCCATAAGCTAGAATACCACACAACTGCCAAAGCAATCATACCCGCATATGTTGAGGTAAACCCTAACAATTTCAAATACAAGGATCAGATAGCTTGTAATGCATGTTGGACTTGTAAGCCCTCAACGACCCATTAAACAAAATAGAAGTTATTATTTTTGTGTCATGTCCATTTGAAATGAAATGAATAATTGAATGAATGCACTTTATTGTTATGGTCCCTTTGTACAATTTGAGTTATGTACCATGGCCATATTGAATACCATGCAGCTGGGAGGACATAGCTGACTTCAAACATGTGATATTCAATAGAGATCTCTAGTCTAAGAAAGAGATGGCAATATTTCTCTAAAGACTGATTTCCAACCAACTTCTTGATGCAGGTCTGCTGCATAAGAATGGAGATTTACCAGTGTTGGAATAATCAAGGTAAAGAGTTGACTTGATGGGGTCGAGATAAACTAAGACCTGAATTGTAACTGTCACGATCAGGCACACATCCTTTAACTTGAGACAAATATGCATTTATATGCTTGAGTATGCACATTTGATAGACCAATAGGTTGGTGATCTAACATAGGTCCATAAACCGGCATGTTGGTGTGCATATGAAGTCGTATGAGATGTATGATCTCTCGAAGGAATCATACAATTTCATAGTTGATGAATTAGGATACAGAGCTCACTCATGAGATATTTTGGGGTGAAAATAAATTCCATGCATGGTCATCGTATTTATGAAATAAGACACAAATTTGAGATATTAATATACACTTTTGGGAAGTATATCATTAATATTTTCGCCCAATTATCAAATGAGATCTATTGATACATTCTGAAGAAGACAATCAAACCAGGGTTTGAACTTCAGATTTATCAAAGTCTTCTAGTGTGAAGTATGGATGAGTATTTGGAATATATAGGGTTACTTTTGTTGTTGTAATAGATCATCTACCATGGCACTTCCATATCGAAAATGTGATGAAACATGATGGATTTTAGTGGTTCCATTTAACTAGATGATTTGTGATTTAATTGGATTACATCACAATTCATTTGAATCCAATTTCCAATTCTAATGTCAATATCTAAATGTTGGAAACAGAAATGGTCATGATAATGGAAGCATACAAGCTCCTTGAGCTTATTTATGACTTCTAAATGGTTTGCACTATAATTATAAATGGTCAAGGATGTTGGATTCAGCTCATCCACACTTTGTCCAACTAATGGAGAGTATATATTTTGTTGATTTCACTCAGAGTGTAAAGTGGTACGACTCGATCTCAACATTCGTAGGTGGTAGATTTTTGCAAAAATGGTATAAACCCTGAAATTAGATAGTTATCCACATTTCAAGTCACTATACATGGATAGTATGATCTCCTCGACATATATATCCAAGTATCTGCATTCTTATCTCATGAGTCCTAATTGGATTAGGACTCATACCTATTGATGACAATATTGTAATAATTATGATTATTACATATTATTGATAAGGTAATTTTGTGAATATGATTCACAAGCATAACTCATTAATTGATGTGAATAGTGATTCATAATAATTAATATTTATATGTAAGTGATTCATATAAATATTTTTGTAAATATGATTTACATAATTTTTCCAAAGTTTGAGATTTTTTGAATTTGATTCACATTAAATTGTAGATGTAAATTGGATTTACATTTAATTTTGGGATCATTAATATGATCCGTAAGCTTTAAGGATTAACTCTATAATTTCTATAATATTGGCAATATCATTATCAAGTTAACTAATTAATTAAATAAAATTTGCACAACAACAACTCCCATTTATGGAAGGTGGTTGGCGTGTACATTAAGTTCACCATGTTGTTGAGTTCTAATTAGTATTAGGACTCTAAGTTGTTGCTTATTTTATTTTAATTATTTAATATTGATTGGAGATAATAATTACATAATCATTATTGATCTATGACTTGGTCTTATCCCTTGATTTAAAATCCAAGGGCTACTAAGGCACATGTTGGACGAGTGTTTTAAGTATAAAAGGAGGGCAATGCCTTCTCCTTTTTGATATACAACAATCAAGAGAGCAAGTTCTTCTCTAAATCATGTGCCCCATTTGAGAGAGAAATAGAGAGAGAGAGAGAGAGTGCGTGTGTGTTGAGAGTTTACAACTCTCAGAACTCTCTTCTTGTTGCCCTAGTCGACATCTGGGTTCATGGAAAGCAATGCGACTCATCTTTGTGCCCACGAGACAGAAGATTGCAGATCGGGCATCATTTCGAGATGTTTCGTTTGCAGAAACTCACGCATCAAAGGTAATACTGATTTACCTCTCTTATTCATCGTGAATATTATAAATCATAAAGGAAATTGTTTTCTTATATATTTACTTCTAGATGCACAAATCATTGTGCTATATTTTCTAGTTCATGCGATGAACTAACATTGTTTCAGCAAATTGTTTGCTAAATATTCTGCATTCTCCGTGATGCATAATAAATAATTTCTTAGTTACTTCTTTCAATTGGTATAATAGCCATAGTTTAGAGGATTTTATTGCATCCAAGTCCAATAAACAATCGGTTAGATTATCTCGATTATCGGGTACATTGTCTTTTGACAATTTTAACGATTCGAATGTTTCGACAACTTTTGAAGTTGCTACTATTCTCCTCTATTTGTAATCATATATTTGGGATATGTGTGATATCTAGAACATCTGGTCTCGTACCCAAACTATGCACCAATTGTTGGTGACATTCAGGAGAAGATTCAGATGTTAAAAGCGATCGCAAACTCTGATTTCTTCCAAAGATCGTAACATTAATGTTACGAATTTTAGCTAATATTTTTGGGTTATATAAAATGTAAAATACTAATTAATAAGTCAAAATAAATTCCCCGATCAGTGAAAAAAAAGCTTCACGTATTTCCAATAGTATTGCCTCTGAAAATTGGATTTCTCCAAAGGTGGAGTTGGAAGAGGATGAGATTGTCTTACTGAATTATTTCTCATAATTTGAGACTCAAATCTAATGGAAATATATTTGATATATTTACATCAGGAGTTGGACCTAATATTTTAGAAATATCAGGGGTCACAGCAATGTTTAAGTCCAAATTATATTATGCTTCCTAATTTGAAGTGTGATAGTAGTGGCTTGCAAAATAAGAATTTGAAATCATTATTTGTTTATTTGGGAAATATGCAATAAAATATAATGTCTTTTTATTTAATACTTTTTACGATAAATTATACACTTGAATGTTTACAATACAAATAGAAATTGTGGAACTAGTTTGATTACTTTCATGAATGGTCTAGATTATTGCACTAGACATCTTTCGCAATTGAAATTGTTTTGATTCAAAAGAATTGTATAGATTTTTGCACTAGACCTTTTGAAATTTAAAGAAAAGGAGTTTTTAAATTCAATAAGTGTCTAGATTGTTGCAATAGTCCTTTTTGGAAACTAAAAAGAACTTAAATTTCTAAAATATCTGAGAGTTACTATATAGTATCATACTCGATCGAAAGATATACAAAACCATTGTAGTACAACATGTATTGATTGTGTTGTCTCGAACTGATTTGGAGAAGGTCTTATGCCATGAAAATGCTAATGTATTACTTAATTTGCACCCTACACCGTATTTGCAGTGGAAGTGCTCCATGTTAACATTGTTTGTCCGACCTGGCCAGATCCTCTTCGATGAAAGGTGACATGAGGACTCATGGCCTACTTCAACAACTAAAACTGTAAAACTAAATTGTACTATATGAGGATGTAATACTATATGGTAACATCAAGTGCATAAAAGTATGAAGCCCTAATTTGGATTTCATAAGTGTCATTGTTTTAACTAGATTAAAACTAAGGCAAAAAGCATGTATCCTAGCTCTACCCCTTATATTAGTCATGAGAATAGGATTTGAAAGGATTAATCACTAATTTAAACATGATATTGACTAAGTCATATAATGATATCCATGATCTCTCATTATTGCAATGAATTCCTCGTCATGGTTGTATTTTTTGAGACGCTTAAGCGTAGTCATGACTCCAAAATACAAATAGCCATGGAATAAGGTTCTTCGTTTCTCGAAAGAGATGGGCCATGTACGTAGTGACCCCAACATTATTCCCCATATTATTGAGGCATCATTGGATTGCACATAGCGTAAATTGATATTCTTTAATTGATGGTTGGTTTAATTGATAACATGTTAACTCCATATATGTGGGGGGTGTAGGTGTTGAAGACCAAACTGAGAATACAAGTTGGACTTGTAAGGTGGAAAGAGTTCACGTTTATTTCATCGTAGTTTCATTTTCTCATATTATTGAGGAGCAATGAAAATATAAAGGAGACTCATATCTCATAGCGACGCCTTTGGTTAGCCTACCTCATGCTTTGAAAGCTTATAAGGGAAAGCATTTCAAACTACAAAAAGTACGAGGAGTCTTTATTTTGAAAATATTAAACTATTTAATTTCCTTAATCAATATATTAAAGTATATTCTATTTTTCTTTTTATTTCAGATGAAATCTCTCAACCCACTTAGCATTCTACTTAAGGTCAATCAGTTGACTGGTTCAAATTATTCAAATTGGATACATAATTTGGAACTCATACATGAGACAGAACACACAGTACATGTTCTCTCATATGTGAAGTATGAGAACCCTCAAACAAAGGATTCATGTGAGTTCAACAAGAAGGGGGACGAGGATCATTTGACTGCTCATTGCTATATTCTTAAATATTTTCTAATGTGTTTCAGAAGCAACTTATAGACATTGAATCCACTCATAACATCCTCATGAGTGTGAAGGAGATGCATGGAGATGTGAATCACACTATTTCTACATTAAAATCCACTGAGGATATTAAGAAAAATTAATCTCCCCTTATTAATGCAATGGTTGCACAGGTTAAAGGGAAGCGTGAGACGAAGCGTGGATCTCGGAAGGGTACGATCCAAGAGAAGAAAAAAAGGTCAAACTATTGATCAATATTCTAAAGATTCAAAACATCAGACACCCATAGAGATGGATGTCTACCATCACTGCAATAAGCCATAATTTTGGAAGAGTAACCATCTAGAATATCTAAAGTCCTTTAGAAGGACAAAAGTATAACACCATTGACTAAGAAATCTACATTCATCATTGAAACCAACTTACTCATATGATAAGAAGATAGGATTGCTGATTCTAGTGATTCCGTTCAGTATGGAATTTGTTAAATATCTTTCAGGAAACTAAGAGTCTTGATAATGGGGAGATAGTCATCCAAATGGAATCCGATGAAACCGTTGCAATAGTCACCATCGAGAAATGCCGACTATCTTTATCTAGTGGAAGAGTCCTAACTATTAGAGAATGTCTCTATGTTCCTGATGTTAGAAGGAACCTTTTATCTGTGTCTAAATTAGTTGGACAAGGATATTTGTTCATATTCTGAAATAAAGTTATCTTAAGTTGTTATGTTAAATTTATGGCAGATGGTTTATTAACAATAGGTGGATTATATGAATTGAACATGCATGATTGTGTTGTGAATGTCAATACCACTGATTACATTAATAATAATAATTTTAGAGCCCCTAAATGATCAAGGGAGCATGGAGATCATTTAAGTATGATCTAGCATCAAAGACTCGTACATGTGTATTAGATTAGAACTATGACAATAAGCATGCATCCTATCTCTATCCCTTAGATTAATCATGAGAATATGATTTGAAATGATTAATCACTAATTTAAATGTGAAATGGACTAAGTCAAATAATGATATCCATGACCTCTCATTATTGCTAAGAATTCATCATCATGGTTGTATTTTCAGAGATGCTCATGTGTAGTCATGACTCCAAAATATAAATAGCCATGGAATCAAGTTCTTTGTTTCTCGAAAGAGATCGACCATATGCGTAGTGACCCCAATACTGTTCCCCATATTATTGAGTTAGCAATGGATTGTGCAAAGCGTAAATTGATATTCGCTCATTGACGATTAGTTTAATTGGAAACATGCTAACTCCAAATATGTGGGTGGTGTATGTGTTGAAGATCGATCTGAGAATACAAGTTGGACTTGTAAGGTGGAAAGAGTTCCCGCTTCTTTCATCGTAGTTGCATTTTTTCATATTATTGAGGTGCAATGAAAATAGAAAGGATACTCATATCTCATAGTGAGGCCTTTGGTTAGCCTACCCTCATGCTTTGAGAGCTTATAAGGGAAAGCATTTCTAAGTACAAAAAGTATGAGAACTCTTGATTTAAAAAATATTAAACTATTTAATTTCCTTAATTACGATATTAAAGTTTATTCTATTTTTCTTTTTATTTCAGATGAAATCTCTCGACACACTTAGCATTCTACTTAAGGTCAATCAGTTGACTGGTCCAAATTATTCAAATTGGATCCATTATTTGGAACTCATACTTAAGACAAAACACATAGTATATGTTCTCTCATCTCTGAAGTATGAGAACCCTCAAACAAAGGATTCATGTGAGTTCAACAAGAAGTGAGACAAGGATCATTCAGTCTCTCGTTGCTAGATTCTTAGATCATTGTCTATTGTGCACCAAAAGCAACTTATTGACGAGTTCAGTAATACCCTCAGTTATTTGTGTGAATTAAACGTGTGAAATAATTGTGTTTGTCGTTTCATTATAGACGAGTAATCGGAATCAATAATGAAATAATCATTTAGAAATTTAATCTAATTAATTCGAGTGATTTTATGTTTATTTTACTTAGGCAAGTCCCAAGGTCAAAATCAAGGAGGTAGAGGAACAACCTAGAATTATGTCTATCGTATTTCGTACATGGTTTTCGAGGCGGAATATTTTTTGTCTTTTTATGAAATTTTTTGATGCAAATGCAAACGTGGTTGATTTTAGGAACTAAAATGCAATTTCAGTTAAACGATGTCCAAAAATTTTGAAACATGGCCGAGATATAAATAATGAAAAAAATGAGTGCAATATATTTTTTTGGGAATTTTTGAATGCAATATGAGTATTTAATGATATAATGAATGCATACTGTGAGATTTTCAATAGATAATTATAATAAATATTAAATCTTCTTATTTTCAGGAAATAAAATTATCCAAGATATATCACTAATTGATTTATCTCAAAAATTCTAAATCATAAAAATGTCGAAATTATAACCTATTAAAAATCAATTAAGAAATTACACAAAATGATTTTTATAGAATAAAATATGCATGCAAATATGATTCTTTTTGGGTACGATGTTAAATACAATTAATTCAATGATTCATGAATTTTCGATAATCTTTCGAGCAATGGTTAATTAATTATGTATTTCTGAGCACAGATTGGGAAAATATGCAATTTTACGTAAGAATATTAGTTATTTAATAACCATAGAGATTAAAAATACAAATCGCATACCACAATGTAGAGAATTAGTTGAAGAACACGTTGTTATGTTTGAAATAATAAATAAATGCAAAATATGGTTTGAACTTACAGATAAAGTCAGGTTAGCCTACCCTCATGCTTTGAGAGCTTATAAGGGAAAGCATTTCAAAGTACAAAAAGTATGAGAACTCTTTATTTAAAAATATTAAACTATTTAATTTCCTTAATCAAAATGTTAAAGTATTTTCTATTTTTCTTTTTTTCAGATGAAATCTCTCGACACACTTAGAATTCTACTTAAGGTCAATTAGTTGACTGTTCCAAATTATTTAAATTGGATCCATAATTTGGAACTCATACTTGAGACAAAATACATAGTATTTGTTCTCTCATCTGTAAAGTATGAGAACACTCAAACAAAGGATTCATGTGAGTTCAACAAGAAGTGGGACGCGGATCATTCGGTCTCTCGTTGCTAGATTCTTAGATCATTGTCTATTGTGCTTCAAAAGCAACCTATTGACGAGTGCGGAAATACCCTCGGTAAACTTGTGTGAATCAAGCATGTGAAATAATTGTGTTTGTCATTTCATTGTAGGCAAGTAATCGGAATCAATAAAGAAATAATCATTTATAAATTTAATCTAATTAATTCGAGTGATTTTATGTTTATTTTACTTGGGCAAGTCCCAAGGTCGAACTCAAGAAGGTAAAGGAACAACATAGGATTACGTCTATCAAATTTCGTGCATGGTTTTCGAGGCGGAATAATTTTGGTATTTTTTATCCAATTTTTTGATGCAAATGCAAACGTGGTTGATTTTAGGCACTAAAATGCAATTCAGTTAAATGATGTCCAAAAATATTGAAGCGTGGCTGAGATGTAAATAATGATAAAATGAGTGCAATGCATTTTTTTGGAATTTTTGAATGCAATATGACTATTTAATGAATTAATGAATGCATACAGTGAGATTTTCAATAGATAATTATAATAAATATTAAATCTTCTTATTTTCAGGAAATAAAATTATCCAAGATATATCACTAGTTGATTTATCTCAAAAATCCTAAATCATAAAAATGTCAAAAATAATACCTATAAAAAATTATTTAATGAATTACACAAAATGATTTTTATATAATAAAATATGCATACAAATATGATTCTTTTTTGGTACGATGTTAAATACGATTAATTATATGACTCGTGAATTTTCGACAATTTTTCAAGCAATGGTTAATTAATTATGTATTTCTGAGCACAAATTGGGAACAATATGCAATTTTACGTAAGAATATTCATTGTTAATTAATCATAATGATTAAAAATATAAATCACATACCACAATGTATAGAATTAGTTGAAGAATAAGTTTCTATTTTTAAAATAATAAATAAATGCAAAAAGAATGTTTAAACATACAGATAAAGTCAGGGGTCTAAATTCAATATCGGAAAATAAAATGAAAAAAGTGTGCACAGGGGTACTGATGTAATTACCTAGCCCCTGGAGGGGGCCTCTGCAAAATATCATGCAGTCACATGCTATGCACGTGACCCTTGAGAGGACGATATTTGATTGTGAATTAGAGGAGCTTTAGGGGGCTTTCAGCAAAATTTCCACTCACCCACGTGCTTATCGCATGCAGGGGTCTACTGGTATATGGAAAAGGTATGTGGCCTGGTCTGTAAATGTTCCCCCAATGCACGAGCCTAGCACGCGCATAGGGACCTCAAGCTTTGTGCACCCGACTGGCGTGGTGGAGGAGTATGGCAGAGCAGGCGGCTGGGCTTCACAACGGTGATGCAGGCATTGAAGGCGAATGTCGAAGTCGCGAGCCTCCGATGAAAGACTCCGTCTATTGGTGGAGCGGTGCATCGGAGCAAGGGGACAACAGCTCTATGGATAGCCCTTAGGAGCAGGCGAGATCAGGGGGGCGGAATTGAAGGCGAGAATGCGGCAAAGTGCAATGTGGATGCGGGTCGCTAAGGCAGAGCAGATGAATCAGTTGCAGTGGCTCTATGGCTAGGAATCGCTGGAGCAAAGAGAATCTCTGCGGTTGGAAGTTTGTTACGAAGCACCGTGGCTTCGGATATCATCGAGGACGAGGGGGATCGGGCTGTCACAACAGGGGCCCTCTTCCTGTGCAATCGGTGGATCATAGCAGAGGGGGAGGCACTGGTGTTTAAATAAGGTGATAGAGGTCAGTTGGGGTTGGGATGATTGATCTGATGGGGGGTTCGATTGAGGGGGTCAGTGATGACGACAACCTATTTAGGCAGGTGGCCGACGAGATGAGGGGGAGATGAGATTTGTGAGTTCCAGATTGGGGATGTAATTTGGCGATTGGGGTTGGATGGGATATGTGATTGGAATCCAAAGTAGGCAAGACGGTAGTGGTGAATGGAAAGAGGGCGAAGGAGATGGCGGAGGGCGGCAGCCGTCAGGAGGCGGTGCGAATTGGGGGAGTGAAATGAGGGAGACGACGGAAGGAGGGAGAAGGAGCAATGTTCATCCTATCAGTCGAGATTGGATGGCCACAATGATGCCATGTGGCCTTTCTTTTTATTTTTTTTATTTATTTTTAAAAAATTTTAATTAATAAACGAATTAAAATTTCCAAAAAGGAGTAACACATGGTGGCTTCAAGAGCCGCCACGTATCAGCTCTAGAAAAATAAAAAAAGAAACATCAAAAATATATAGCAAATGACCTTGGATCGAAAAAGTTTCTTCACGAAATTGCTCGTCTCGAAGAGATCAACAAATTTCATGAAGAGACCAAAACTCTTATCTGCATTAAATCAAGTTTAGGGACAAGAAAAACTATTACAAAGAGATTGATGGGAGACGGGCAACAAGCAGCGCCGCCAATCCCTTTTGAATGGTAAATCCAATTCTTCGAAATACAACATCAATAGATCTAGGAACCATGACATTGCTGTGCATAATTCTTTGGACCCTTTTGAGAAGTTGTACTGCTTCAGTAACCAAAAATTCGAAGGTGTCAAAACTAAAAGGAATGAATACATGTTGATTGTCAATACATGCTTTCTCATGCTTAGCAACGTTAGCTGAGGCCGCTTTCTGTACAGCATGTCCCGCAATAAAATTACTTCTTATCGGACTCACCAATGGAGAAACTCCAGTCAGATCAACACAAGCATGCTTCCCTCCAGCCCATCCAAATATTAAAACATCTGTTGGTCTAAGTGTCGATCTCTCTTCTTGAGGATCCGTCAAAAAATTCACAGGTGCTTCTTTCTTTGAAGCAACTCCAGCATGTCTGAGTACATCATAAAGGACATCCCTTACAAAATCATGTATATATTTAAAACCTGGGAGTTCATGACAATGAACTGCATGCTCCCCAAAAGCGTCCAAGCAAGATTTGTGGCATATTGGGCAAGGCTCATCAGCTGGAAAAAGAGGAATCATAAGAGGATACTTGAGGATGGTGCGATACTCAATAGGTGACATATGCATCCCAAGGCCCTCAATAGGAGTAGCAAGGAGGAAGTCTTGAGCATGGTCAGCCTGTAAACAACGAAAAATTGCTTTTTGCCTAACAGTCATTTCAAACTTAATTTCCATTTCTTCAACAATTTTGCTAAAAAGATAACTCGCCAAAGCATTCTGGGCTTTAGGGGGGATGGTATCCTTGTTAGCAAAACATGTAAGATCGAGAGATGGAAGTGTGCTGCGTAGGCCCTCCACAGCGTCTAGAAAGTCAGAATCCATACCGTGTATTCCACTATCTCATAAAATGTCGTCTTGGAGCACCCATGATTGAGCTCTAGAGGCCACGAAAGCATACGAGGAATCCTCAAGAGCTGAATGAAGACCGTAACCACCAAGTCTGATGGGTAGTGATGCCACCCGTCATTGAAGGTCGCCAAAGAAAAGGCGTCCACAAACCACAATATCCTCAATAGCTGTGCGAAGCCCTTTGTCAAAATATGTAGCAACTTGTTCCATGTATGCTGGTTGACATGTCCTTAGGCCAAACATGAGCCTGGCAGTGACCAAAACCAAAATAGGTCATTTGTGTAAAGCGATATTTTTGGGGTATTCTATGTACATTAAAAACCTTGATTTCTTGGGTTTTATAATTTTTTATTATTTTTAAATAAGATAAAAAATCAAGAAAAAATATGATAAAATCATAGATAAATATTTACACATTAATCTAATTTTTTGGTTTTTATTAATTAGGAAAATGAAGAAATAAAATAAAATATGAAATGACAACTTTTGTACAGACTGGTAGCGAAGACTCGAACTCAGTTTTTTTCTTGGATTTCAAGCTCATTTTGGATTTAGATTTTTGCACATTTTAATAAAACCTTTCTCAAAGAAAATAAATGAAATAGAAATAAAATAAAAAGAGTTAATTATGTACATAAAATAATCGGTCAAAAATCGCTAAAATACACAATGTACAAAAGAGGCCCAAAATCCAACTTTTACATATGAGCTCCGATTCATTTGAACTTAGTCTTGTTTTGAAGGTAATTGAATGTATATCATTTCAAAAGTAAGTAGTATCAAATAAAACACTATATGATGATGATATCATCGTTTTGTCCTGAAATCCTAAAATTAGGGTTTGTGTTTCTTGTCCACTTATTTATGTTAGTGATTTTCTACTGTATTTTTCATTTATTTTTGTTAGTAATATGTATTCTATGGAGGTGGATTAAGGTCATTTAGAGTTAGCATTACTTAACTAAAATCAGGAAGTTATCTTTATTTATAGGTCATTTGGGCAATGATTTTTGGCTTCTTATTTTATGTAATTATGAGTGATAAAATGTTATTATTTTTTATACATGCTTGAATGCTAATTTTACAGAATAATGGATGAATTACAGATGAATTTTAGGGAACTCAGCTTAATTATTAGCTTTTAGAGTGATGAATCTGAGATTCATCAACCCCCTATACTTAAACAATGCTCGTCCCCGAGCATCTAAAGAAATGCAATGAGGTGAAATGAGATTGGGTTCCATACAAAGACCATGAGCAGAAGGTGAAAATAGAGCTAGACTCGACCTTTGGACTATTAGTTTGGCAGAACTTCTATGAAAATTAGGGATTTACAATGAATAGCCTCCAAGTTCTACACATCATTGTCACAGTTTCAGCTCAGAAGTCATCTTAGATCAATCCTCCTCCCAAAGCATACCCCATGAACATTGAACACTTGACTCATGTGTGTGAAAGGTTTTAGATCTTCCTATCTAGGATGCTGGACTACCATGTAAACCTCTCCTATAATAACTTATCCTCGGGGAGTCAAATATTTCCTTCTAAGGTTTGTCGCGTTGTGTTCACAATCGAGAAGAGGGAGAAATTATAAGAAGGGGAAAAGAACTGGAGGGTGGCCAGTGTAGTCACCTCTAATTGTTAAGCCGGCCAGTTTAGCCAAGTCTCCACCAAGATTTCCAGGTTTTCTTTAGGCTTGGACTTTTTTGGTCAAATATTTATTTGGTAGTTGGCTTCTTTTGTTTGGATATTTGGTAGCCCTGCATGGATCTTGTTATGCCCCTAATCTTTTTCGGTACATGTTTCGGGGTCTTAGAAAAAATTGTGCCTAGTCGCCCATCCCTTTTCCAAAGCTTTATTTCAACAAGTACTCCTATCTTTAGATGTTCATGCTACCAGAAAAGGAATTCACACAGTCTTCCAACACCCCATCTGAGTTGAACTAAGTTCATAGTGCGAGAGTACAAAATTAATTCCCTATTCCAGAGTCGTACCTAAAATGAGGAGACTAGGTTAGACACTAAGAGTCAAATGCTATACATTGTCATGTGGAACTCGAAGAATTATGTCAAAGACTTGAAGCTTCTAAAATTCTCTTTCTCGGTGAAGTTCCTCTGAAAATTAGGTGGATTAAGGTCAAGTCCAGACCACTCTCGATTTTTGCTCATAACTCGGTTAAGAACCCAAGGGCTTTTCAAAGATGCATATGCATGTAATGCTGGATGAAGTGCAGGTGCGTGAAATACAAACACATTTTTTCCTTTTTTTTCTCTTTTTTTGAGATTTTTTTCGATGCAAGATTTTTATGCAAAAATAAATAAGAAACCAGTTTTTCAAAAAAAATTGGTTGCACACAATTGGACATAGTTAGTGTTAGTTGCAAAACTCTTTTTTTAGGTTACCCACCACGTAAATACATATAGACTTACGTGAAAGTACGAGCAATGGGTAAATATATACATAGTATATATATACACACACCCCTATACTTAGCTAGTGATATGTCCTCGGAGCACAAGAAGCGTAGAGAAAATATATCTCGGGCTAAGCGTAAAAGAGTGAAAAAGAAAAGGAAAAATAGAGATCGGCATGCCCCCCTATACTTCAGTTGTGAACAGACCAAGTATAGAAGAAGAGCAAAGATGAGGTAGATAATGGTAGAAGTGGATGAAGAGAGTATATACGGAGGGCATTGGGTCCCCCTATACTTAGACTCTTGTCAGCCTAAGTACGAAAGAAGGGTGGGGGTACGATGAGATCTGGAGAATTTACATTTGAAATGTGTGAAGAATAAAGATAATCTGTATAGCATGTATCTGACTGTTTATCTTCATGTAGGGTATTCTGATGAATCTCCAATGTGCTCGCTCTACATGAAGTTGATGACCTCGACCTGGGCTAACTGTTTTTTAGAATCTACATATGGCTTCAACAATGGCTCGTTTACTGGAAAAGGTTGTGCTCCGTCTTTGAGTTCGGCAATATCAACACTTCCATTGGTGTGCACATCGATGACAATGAAGGGACCCTTCCATTTTTATTTGAGTCTCCCGTGAAAAATCTTCAACCGAGCATTGAACATACACACTTTATGCCCAGGGACAATGGTCTTATGCCTAATGTGTCTATCATGCCATCTTTTGACCTTGTCCTTATAGATCATATTGTTAACATATGTCCGATTTCGGATTTCAATTAGCTCATTCAGTTTCAAGGCACGACATAACTTCCAAATATGACAACTCTAGTTAATCTTCTTAATTGCCTACTTAGATTTGTGAATAAATTCCACGGGTAAATGGCATTGCTTGTCATAGATAATCCTACAAGGTGAAGTACTGACAGGAGTCTTATAGGTTGTCCTATAGGCCCACAGAACCTGGTCCAAAATCTAGGACTAGTTCTTCCGATTGTTAGGAACCAACTTCTGAAGAATGCTCTTCACTTCTATGTTGGAAACATCGACCATGTCATTTGACTGTGGGTGATAAGGATTAGCTATTCTATGCTCGAATTTATATTCCTTAGCCAATGATCTCATTTCTCTATTCACAAAGTGGCTACCCCCATCTGAAATTAAAACTTTTGGGACCCCAAATGTTGCAATGATATTATCCTTGATACACTTACAGAAGGTTTTTCTATCTGTGGTTCGGGTCAGGATATCCTCCACTGTCTTGACAAATAATCAACCGTTAATAAGATATACTCATATCCATTGCTATTGGGAAAGGGACCCATAAAATCAATTCCCCATGCATCAAAAATATCACAGAAAATCATAGTTGCATGGTCATTTCATCTCTATGTCTAACAATCCCTCCCATTCTGTGACAAATCTGGCACGACCGTACAAAATCGTTGGCATCTTTAAACAGGGTCGGCCAATAAAATCCACATTGGAGTACTTTGTGAGTGGTTCTCTTTCCTGAATGGTGTCCTCTAGCTTCAAGTGTATGGCAATGTGTGAGGACACTCTGATATTCCTCTTAAGGAATACACCTTCTCCAGACACAATCCAATCCTTCAAAAAAAAAAGGAACGGATCATCCCAATGGTATTTCCTTGAATTCGACTTTAGTCGGTCAATACTGCTCTTAGGACAACCTTGGGGAGCTTGCCTGGAGACAAGATAGTTCACCATGTTGGCATACAATGGGAGTGAGTCAATAGCAGAAAGGTTGACTCGTGTGGAAAGGTTTCTCAAATTGGTTCAATGTCAGGATTATCATTATCCCCAATTCAGGAAAAGTGATTAGCCACAACATTCTTTATTCCATGTTTATCCTTAATTTCCAAATCAAATTCCTCGATTAATAATATCCATCTCAGAAGACGTGCCTTTGCATTCTTCTTTTCCATTAGGTACATGATTGCTGTGTGATCAGTAAAAATTGCCACCTTGGAGCCCAATATATAAGATCTGAATTTTTCTAAGGCCCAAACTACCTCGAGCATTTCCTTTTCAGTCACTGTATAATTTCTCTGTGCAGGATCCAAAACTTTGCTCGCTAATGAATCGCATATGGTATCCCATCTCGTCTTTGTATGAGCACATCCCCAACAGCAAAATCCAGTGCGTCTATCATGATCTCAAAGGGAAGAGACCAATCAAAGCTAGTAAGTTTAGTCATTCACAAATTTTCCTTTTCAATAGCTCAAATGCCTCTGTACACTTGTGATCGATAATGAACTCGGTATCTTTCCCTAAGAGCTCAGTCAGTGGGCAGGCGATTTTTCAAAAATCATGAATAAATCTTCTATAAAATCTAACATGCCCTAAAAATGACCGCACTAACTTTATGTTGGTTGGTGTATCAGTTTCTTGATCACATCCACCTTGGAAGGGTCAGCCTCCATTCCCTTTTTGGAGATGACGTGCCCCAACATGATACCTTCTGTCACCATAAAGTGACTTTTCTCCTAGGAGAGCACTAAATTAACCTCCCTACACCTCTTAAGGACTCGGTCAAAGTGCGTTAAACATGTATCAAATGAATCATCGTGAACCAATAAGTCATCCATAAAGACTTCCAGGAAGTCACACACCATTTTAGCAAATACGACGATCATACATCGCTGAAATGTGCTCAGGGCATTGCAGAGTCTGAATGGCATGCGCCTAAATGCATAAGTGTCGAATGGACATGTAAATGGGATCTTCTCTTGATCCTCAAGAGTGATGGCTACTTATTGTAGCCTGAGTACCCGTCAAGAAAACAGAAGAACGCTTTTCCTGCAAGTCTCTCCAAAATTTGATCAATGAATGGCAGAGGAAAGTGATATTTCTTGGTCGTGGCATTCATGCATCCATAGTCGACATAAATGCACCACGACATGTGTACTCGTGTCTCAATCTCTACCCCCTCCTCATTGGTGACCATCTGGATTCTCGACTTCTTCGGAACAACATGAAGCAGGGACACCCACTTGGAGTCAGAAATAGGTATATAAACCCTGTCTTGCACCATTTCTCGATCTCTTTCTTAACTACTTACCGGTGATTAGGGTCTAATCTTCTTTGAAATTCACGAAAAGGTCTTGTGTTATCCTCATCATATATTTGGTGCAAGCAGAGAGAGGGGTTAATCCCCATGAGATCCGACACAGTCCAACCAATGGACTTGCGGTTCCACTCAAGGAATTCAAGCAATCTAGACTCCTGGTCTGCAGTTAAGGTCGAGTTAATGATCACAGGAAATCACTCTTTGGATACCATAAGAAACACATATTTGAGTGTAGCAGGAAGTGGTTTTAGCTCAGGCAAGTCTGGATCATCAATTAGGTATGGATTAATTGTATCTGAGTTTGGCTCGGTGTTGGATAATGGGGGATCACTTTGTAATGCACTAGCTACCAACTCTGATGAATGAGGAGTCGAATCACAAAAATAATGCGGTAATTTGGCCAAAGCCCACCCGACTCATTATATATATATATTCCTTGATTATCCTGAAGAAGATGGAACCAATGATTCCAAAGGGATCTCTATGTCATCAAGAGTATAGGTATCAGTGTCTCTAAGTAACTTTGGCATCACCTGGCAAACTGCAATGTGTATCGCTTCCTCTCCAGATGAGAGGGTCTTGCTCTGTCCTTCTGGAATATGTTGCCAAGATCCAATTGTGCTAATCATTTTGGATTCTGCCTCTGAAGATTTTGTATACTCTATGCTAGATCCGGAGTCAGTTCTTATCCATTTTGTTTGCTTCATCTCTAAGTCTACATCACAGACTGGGGATCTGAACTTCATCATTCCTGCACCATAATTGAATACTGCTCCTATGGTTCTCAAGAATGGTCATCCAAGAATAACTTGAGATTCTTTCCAATGGTGGGGGGTTTTCATATGAAGGACATTGAAGTCCACTTTATATTATGTCCCCTCACCCACGGTAACAACGTCCTTTACTTCTCCCTTAGGTCGCTTCATTGATTAATCAACAAATTGGAGTAGAGATGATGATTTTTTAAGAGGTCCTAACTCCAATTTACAGCATAAGGCTAAGGGTAGAAGATGATTGAAGAACCACGGGTAGAAGACTGATTGAAGAACCACTATCTGGGGGTGTGTATGCAAACGCAATGCCACCGACATGACTCTCGACATAGTGATCACCCATGTCCCTCTGTTTCCTTTGTAGATGCTAATTTTTTACATATTTGGTCGTTACGATAGTTAATATATGAGTTTCCATGAATTGATTTGTGTTCTTCCTGTGAGTCCGAGTAGGAATGCATTTCATCTTCAAGGATTTCTGGAATGTAGGGTTGTTAGCCATATATTGATCAAATGGCACCTTGACGGTAAAATTTTCTTGACAAAATCGTGCCATTTTCAGGTCCTCTTGATGAGGTTTTTGAGTTTTACGCTTTCTGCCCGTAAGAGCACGGGGAAAAGGAATAGACACAGTCGAGACAGGAGATAAAGAACCTGAATCATAAATAAGAGCATCTTTTATAGAATTGGAGTTCTTATTACAATGATCTTTATTCTTCACTTGATTATAAAAATCAAAGTTGTATACATCATGTTTTGGAAAGGATGACAAAGGTGAATTAGCCGCAACTGGAGGTGCAAGGTCCTCTATAGACTCCATGGGTGTTTTCCCTTCCTATGAGCTAGAATCCTTAATGGCACTAAATTCGGATTTCCTTCATCTTCATCTTTGGAAGCATCCTCTGGTTGATCTCTAGAGTCTTCTCGCTCCATTTTCCTTGCCCAGTCAGGAACGAACACGGTCCTTCCGCTCTTAAGTGATAGCATTAATATTGTCAAATGAAAGGATCTCATGTTGAGATATCGATGAGCCCTTTTTTTATCTCTCGAATGGGATAAGCGATTTACATCAACCCGTAGATCTTGATGTTCATTTCAAAATAAGTGAATCTCCCCAAGCTTCTGCTGCTGGATATCTACGAGTTCTATCTAAGAGTTGGACGGTTGTGATGGTTGCTTTGTATAATGGCCTGGTGGGGCTTGGTGTTGTTGCTGGTATTTCTGAGGTGCTTGTTGGTATTGGCTCTGGTGGCCATATGGTTGTTGTTGTCTCTGATGTTGGGACGAGGCAGTATTCTGACTGTGCTATGGGGCGGGTGGGAATGCATCATTATAGAAAGTTGGGGAACGTTAGTAAGGCAGACGGTCCCTCAATTTATCCTGTCAGGCAGGGTCTTGAGTATGCCAAATGTCATTCACCTCAAACACCGGAGGTGGTACTTCTTCAACAATCTCGGATGGTGATGGTGACTACTGGAAAAGTTGGGCATAGGATTGGTCCTAAGCCCATGGTTGTTGTTGCCCTGAGATCGGTTGCTCCTAGACATGTTGTACTTGATAAATGGACACAACAGATGCAGTCATGCCTTGTACTTCTATCTTGGATACCTTTTCAATCAGCTCCTCCATTTTCTTTGGAAATTGGGAGATCTTGTTGTCGATGTCGTTCATCCTCTTGTGAATCTGATCCACAAACACTAACTTATCAATGATTATGACCATGTTTGGAATCAAATCCTCGGTTATTTTCGTAATAGTCTACTTTCCTACTTTAGATAGAAGTGTGTTGAGGGAATCAATATACACCCTACTGGCAATCTCTGAGCAGCTTGTCTCAGCCATTTTCTCCAATACTTTCCAGATGGTATATGTACCTTGTGATGTGTAGTTGCCTCTGCATGCATCACTCATTAATCCATGCATCTCGTAGCCGAGACCAGAATAGAGTGACTGGACCAAGATGTTGTCAATTAGATCATGACATGGACACTTTTGTAGTAAATCTTTGAATCTATCCCATGTGTCACAGGGTGGTTCATGAGGTATCTGAGAGAAACTGGTGATGTGTGTCCTCATATGATTTGTCCTACTCAAAGGGTAGAACTTATTTAAGAATAGGTTCTTGAATCGGTCGCATGTGGTAATCGTCACTCGTAAATTCTTCACCCAATAGTCTGCCTTGCCTTTCAAGGTAAATGGAAGTGCAGTGAGACGAATGTAGTCCTGAATGACCTCGGGATGTCTCTGATTAGAACATACTAGCTCAAAGTCCCATAAGAATTCATATGGTTCTTCAACAACATTACCATGAAATTATGGCAGCTGGTTTAAGATGTGTGGTTTCAGTTCATAGTTTATTTATGTATTGAGTGGATGCAGATTATTTCTCACTCTATACTTGCTAGGGTTATATATTGCTTCCATTGGCGGTTCTCCCCCAACATTTAACTTGCAAGGGTTATATGCTGCTTCCATTGGCGGTTGTCCCCCAACATTTAACTGTTCTATTTGTTCCCTTAGAAAAGTTGTTGTTTCTCATATGCAACCAATCTTGCTAAAATTATCTACATCAGGTCATCATTCTGTTCGTCTTCATGGTCTCTTTTCTTGGGAGGCGTCTTCTTGAAATTTTCTTCTTCTTCTTCACCTTCAGAATGTGAGAAATCAGAGTCAATAGAGTTAAAAGAATCGTAATAAGAATCATCAAGGTCAGGTGATGTGATAAGGAGAGAGAGAGACTGGGTTTGACCTCCCTCGAGGAAGATGAAAGAATCATAGGAAGATGATTCATGGGAAAGGTGTCCACAAACCCAAGGTGGTCTGGAATAAGAGTGTCTCCGAACCCTTGAGAATGGTAAGTTTGTTGTAGAATGTGTAGGGTTCGCGGAGTCCGAACAAAAGGATTAGGATTCATGATGTAGGCACAAGTGTGTGGTATTCGATGATTAACATGAATCCACATACAAAACAAACATAATCCAAACCCTAGTTTCACCAACTCACATAGTGAAGGCCGCAAGAGTCCGGCCGATTATCTTGATAATTTTTATTGGTGATAATTCGAATCTTACAAACGTGTAAGAGAGCTGTTAGGTGCTTGTACTTTCCTATCGACTGGCCCGAATTCTTATGATTATTTGCACCTACTTTCAGCTAGTATGGGTGTAAGTATGGACCGGATAATGGCTACCCGTTACTTAAGGATGGAGCCTTGCGCAACGTCCTTTAAACCACCCACTCCAGTAAGGAAATCTGGATCGTTTACCAGCTACCCATATTTCCTTGCTGAGAAGTAGCCAATCGATTTTGTAGAATCAGTAGTCAATATGAAAATCCTGGCATAGCTCTATCCTAGTGTTCATCTTTGTCCTCTCTGTAAGATAAATGAATACAAGGTCGGGGTTCTTCTCCTGCAAAAAATCTTTATTTTATGTACTAAAATGCAATTTTCATTGTGTGAATTAATTGTGCATCTCATTATTCGTGAAATTACCCTGTTTATTTATGTGAATTAGCCATTTAAAATAATGATGTGTTTGTCATTTTCATTGTAGGCAGGTAATCAGAATCAGTCAAGAAATAGTCACGTAAATATTTAGTTCAATTAATTCGAGTGATTTATGTTTGTTTTACTTGGGCAAGTCCCAAGGTCAAACTCAAGGAGGCAAAGGAACAACCTAGATAAATGTTTATGAGATTTCGTGCATGATTTTTTTGAGGCAGTTTTTTTGTATTTTTAATGCATATTTTTTAATGCAAATGCAAATGTGACCAATTTTAAGGACTAAAATTCAATTTTTAGTTAAACTAGTCCAAAAATCATGAAACTTAGTCAGATGTAAATAATGATGAAATGAACACACTGTAATATTTTTGGAATTTTTGCATGCAATATGAATATTTTATAATTTAATGAATTCAGAACATAAGATTTTACATAATTAATAATAATATATATAAGATCTACTTATTTTTAGGAAATAAAATTATTCAAGGTATATCACTAAGTGGTCTATTCAGAAAAATCCTAAACCCTAAAAAATTTGAATTTAATACCTATTATAAATAAATTAATTAATTAATTATACAAAATAATTTTTTAATAAAATATGCATGCAAATACGATTCTTTTTGGGCACGATGTTAAATACAATTAATTCTATGATTCATGATTTTTCGGTATTTTTTAGCAATGGTTAATTAGCAATGATTTTTCGAGTGTCAATTGGGTAAAATATGCTAATTTTAACAAGAATAATAATTATTAATTAACCACAGAGAATAAAAATGTCACAAGCATGCAATAATGTCAAGAATAAATTGATAAACAAAATGTAATTTTTAAATAATAAAAAGATTAATAAATAGGCTCCAAATGTAGCGAGAACATAGGGTTTAGTTTGCAATATTGCAACATAAAATTAATTAAAGAAAATGCAGAGAAGGGCCTAAGATTAATTACCAATCCCTAGAGGGAGCATCTGCAAAAATGTCTAAGGGGTACGTGCTGGCGGGGATGCTTGTGGAATTTGGTGAATCTTCGAGGGGGTGATCCGTAAAACTTGCCCGTAGGCACGTGTCAAGTCACGTGAGGTGCAGACGATGGGGACCAGGGTGAGAACCTCTGAAGACGTAGGGGCTCGGGGGTAATCCTTCCTCTAGTCATGCGTGAGGCACGTGCAAAGGGAGCCTTGGGCGCGAGGCTCGGACCGAGCTTCCAGATGGTATGCGTAAGTTGTTGCTGGACGCCCGAGGCAAGTGGTTCAAACCGAGGTGCAGATGTTTGACGTGGAGCGCCTCTGGTTATGGGAACTCGATCTAGTGGCAGATTGTAAGCGTAGATCAACGACTAGATCAAGAGAGGAGGGGACATCTGACAGTTGCTTACCGTCGACCCTTCTCTCTGGATTGTTCTCCCTCTATCATGTTGATCATAGGATCAAAGATCCAATCTTGATCCTACGGTAGCTGTAGTGCACAGCAGATGGACGGGAAGGTGGCACTCCATGGAGATTTGTGGCCTATACACAGCTAGCGGTCATTGGAGAAGAGGTTGTGTGATACTGCTTGCGTAGGTTAAGGGTAGTGGCGGTGGCTTGACGGCACAAAGAGGATGCGGCCGGAACAAAGCAAGAACAACTGGTGTAGCTCTGCAATGGCATCGCAAAAGTGGGTAGGAATGCTGGATCTCATCTTAGGACTAGGGAGCACACCAGAGCTATCACCTACAGCGTGATGGCACTCCTAAACCTTTCTGTGTATTGGCAGATGAATTGAAACTAGGAGACGGGGCTTTGTTTTATAGCAGAGGGTGTGGGCCAGTTATGGAGGGAAGGTGGAGCGAGATAAATCCGATGGGGGTGATTGGGTGCCAAAATTGGAAGGAGGTCAGATGGGGATTTTGATGAGATACGGGAGGATCAACGACGATTGGTTTGGGATGTAATTGATTGATTTTGATTGGGTGGTTGATGAGATTGAGGGGAGAGATCAGATGGCAACGAGATTAGGAAAGAGGGAGGAGCGTATGGTGGATGGGCGACCGTAGATGGAAGGGAGGTGGTAGAGGTAGTGCCCGCTCCTGGAAGGAAAGAGGGGGAGGAAGGGGAAGCACAAGGGTCATCTGATCGGTTGAGATCGGACACCCTTGACGGAGCAACGTGGTTCTTTTATTTTATATTATATTATTTTTTATTATTTTTGATTTATTTTTTAGAAAAAAAACTTATAAAATAAATAATAAATAAATGTGAAAAATGAGTGACACATGGCGGCTCTAGGAGCTGCCAAATGTTAGCTCTAGAAAATTCAGAAATTAAAAGAAAAGAAAATTAAAAAAAATAGCAATGAGATTGTATCAAAAAAAATTCTTCTCAAAAGTTGCTCGTGTCGACGAGATCTACAACTTTCATGAAGGGACCAACAAAATTGATCATTTGCACAAAGTAATTTTTTGGGGTATTTTATGTACATAAAATACCTTGATTTTTGTGTTTTATAATTTTTTGTATTTTCTAATCAACATAAAAATAGGAAAAAATATAATAAAATCAAAGATTTTTAGTAATTATAAAAATGAAGAAATAAAATAAAATGCAAAAAGAGGACTTTTATATAGACTGTTAGTGAAGACTCGGACTCAGTTAGTTTCATTGATTTTGATCTTATTTTAGATTTTGATTGTACACATTTTAATAAAACTTCCATCAAATAAAATAAATGAAAAAAAATTAAATTAAATTAAATTAAATATATACATAAAATAGTAGGTCAAAAACTGCTAAAATACATAATGTACAAAAAAGGCCAAAAATCCAACTTTCACATATGAGCTCCGATTCACTTGAGCTTGGTATTGTTTGGAATGTATTTAAATGTACATTAGTTTAAAAGTGAGTAGGATCAAATCGGACATTATATGAGGAAGATATAAGCATTTTAGTTCGAGAATCCTGAAATTAAGGTTTGGGTTTATTTCTCAATTATTTCAGTTAATGATTTTTTGTATTTTTCATTTATTCATGTTAGTAATATGTATACAATGGAGGTGTAGCATGAATTATTTAAAAATCAAAGAAGTTAGCTTATTTTATAGGTCAAATGTGCTGGGATTTTTGGCTTGTTATTTTATGTAATTATGAGTGATAAAATGCAATTATTATTTATACAAGCATGAATGCTAATTAAGAAATATAAATGAGGAAATGTAGATGAATTTTGGGGATCCGAGCTTAATTAATGTCTTTTAGAGTGATGAATATGAGATTCATCATCCCCCTATACTTAAACCATGCTCGTCCCCGAGCATCTAAAGAAATGCAATGAGGTGAAATGAGATTAGGTTTCATACCAAGACCATGAGTAGAAGGTGAAAATGGAGATAGAACTGACCTTTGGATTATTAGTTTTACGGAACTTCTGTGAGAATCAGGGTTTTAAAATCAACAAACCTCCAAGTTCTACACATCATTGTCATAGTTTTGGCTCAGAAGTCATCTTAGATCAATCCTCCTCCCAAAGCATACCCCATGAACATTGAACAACTGACTCATGTGTGTGAAAAGTTTTAGCTCTTCCCATCCATAATGTTGGACTATCACGCAAACCTCTCCTCCAATAACTCATCCTTTGAGAGTCAGGTATTTCCTTCTAAGGTTTGTCGTGTTGTGTTCACAATCGAAAAGAGGGAGAACTTAGAAGAAGTGAAAAAGAACTAGAGAGTGACCAGTGTAGTCACCTCTCCTTGTGAAGCTGGCCAGTTTAGCCAAGTCTCCACCAAGATCTGCAGGTTTTCTTTAAGCTTGGACCTTTTTTTGTCAAGTATTTATTTAGTAGTTGGCTTCTCTTTGTTTGGATTTTTGGTAGCTCTGCATGGATCTTGTTGTTCCTCTACGGAAATGGAATCTTTTTTTCCATACATGTTTCTTAAAAAAATTGTGCCAGACGTCCCTCCCTTTTCCGAAGCTTTATTTGAACCTGTACTCTGGTCTTTAGATGTCCTTTCTACAAGAAAAGAAACTCACATAGTCTTCCAGTACCTCGTCTGAGTTGAGGTAAGTGCATAGTGCCAGAGTACAAATTAATTCTCTATTCCAGAGTCGTACCTAGAATGAGGCGACCTGGTTAGACACTAAGAGTCAAACTCTGCACATTATCACGCAGAACTCGAAGAATTAAGTCAAAGACCTAAAGTTTCTAAACTCCTATATCTTGGTGAAGTTCCTCTAAAAATTAGGTAGATTAAGGTCAAGTCGAGAGCACTCTCGGTTCCTGCTCATAACTAGGTTCAAAACCCAAGGGCTTTTCACAGATGCATATGCATGTAATGCTAGATGAAGTGCAGGTGCGGGAGTAGACACATTTTTTTCGAATTTTGTGACTTCTTTATCTCTTTTTTTGAGAATTTTTTTCATTGCAAGATTTTTTATGAAAAAATAAATAAGAAGCCAATTTTTTTAAAAAAAGAATTTGTTATACACAATTGGACACATACCATGTTAGTTGCAAAACACTTTTTTTGTTGGGTTTTTTTATTTTTTAAATTTTACAAGTTAGTTACCCATCCCATAAATATATATAGACTTACGCGAAAGTACGGGCTATGGGTAAAATATATACACAGTATACACACACAACCCCCTATACTTAGCGAGTACTAAGTCTTCAGAGCACAAGAAGCGTGGAGAAGACATAGCTCAGACTAAGCATAAGAGAGTAAAAAAAGAAAAAGAAAAATAGAGATCAGCACGCCCCCCTATACTTAAGTTGTGAATAGTTTAAGTATTGAAGAAGGGCGAAAAATAAGGCAGGTGAGAGAAGGATTGGATCAGGAGAGTAGTATATACAGATGACATCGGTTACCCCATATACCTAGGCCTTGGCCTAAGTAGAGGAATAAGATGTACAAGGGAACCAATGGGGTCATGAGGGAGGGAGGGTTGTCGATGATTAAGGACGTTTTCGGTAGATCTTTCTATAAGCCTATGGTGGGAGATCGTAATGATATGAAGAAGATGAAGAAGAACATTCCCAACTATCGTCGAAGTTATTTTCAGGAAAATCCAGCTGGAGAGTAGACGAAGCATATGAATCAGATGATACCCAGCCATCATGGAGTTATCCCCTGAGGAATAGTACTTGAAGGTGGAGGCACTCTAGATATTCTTGTTCTTAAGTTACTTTACCAAGTTGCGCTTAGTCTCAAGGTCAAGAGATTCGTCCTCAGATGATGAACACTCTGAAGCACTAGTCTCAGTCAGCTCATAAGAAATAATTCCGGTATATCTGATGAGACCAGAAGAATCGGCTTTGGACGAATAATAGTGAGGAGAAGTAGTAGTCCAACATGGGTCGATATTTGGTTGCTTTCTCAGATAGGGCTTTAGAGTTGCTGAACTGAGTTCACTCATGTAGATGACCTTATCCAGACCTGATGAGGAATCATCACAAGATTTCATCTACGGTTTGCCAAAGGTGACATTCTTAATCGGTTTACCAAATACTTGATCAGTTGAATGAGCAGTCGGAATGGGCATTTTGATCTGTGTTAACTGTGAAGGAGTAGGTCCTTGGAGTAAGGTTCCGACAATCAGGTCTTCAGATGAATAACCATTAAAATATTCCTCCCTGGTCAGTGCACGTTCCACATATTTGATCTCAGTTGGCATGTCATTGGTGAGTTCCCGTGTCATATTGAGTTGGTCAAGGTGGTCAGAGAAGATCTTGTCTGACTCAGAATAAGCCCATGCTCATGTTTCCTCATCACCATATAAAAAGTCTTGTATCTGGTGATCTTCCATGGGATTTTTCATGATAGTGGTAGAGGTGAAATAGCAGGGAATGGGAGGATGAGGCGAGTCTCTGAACTAATAGTCTACTCAACAGTCGTTATCTCAGTTGTGGCAGCAGGGTAGGGCTTGTCTCTTGCTTGACGGTTACGACTCTTGTCGGCTTTGTGGGTTACCTTATATCATGATTCCTCTAAGAATGGTTGACCTTCAAGGGCTACCAATGCCGTGAAATTGATTTCCCGAGTCTTGCATTCTATAGTTGCCTTAGCCAAAGCTAGGAGCGGCTTTCCGAATTATCGGAGACTGGGTAAATTTTCCTTGATGCCCAATATCAGTGATCGTGAAGGCCACCTTGAGCGGATCACCTTGGAATGGTGTGATGATTGAATTTGTTTCTCTCAATCGTTTTATAGATCGATCAGCCAGCTGAATAATCTCTCTTGAATTCCTAATCGGTCCGAGTTTGAGCTTGTCAAACATGGAGGTTGGAAAGATATTAATTGGTGAGTCGTCATTGATTCGAGCATAGGTGAATGTTGTGTCTTTGATTCCACGGTCAAATCGAGGCAACCGCTTCACTCTACGGCTCTTGGTCCTTCTTCTCATTATCAAAGAGGTGGCCATTGATAACATATTTCTTTTGGTCTTTGTTCTCTTCATATCCGACTTTTTTGACATTAATTTACTCTTTATAAATCTTTCCAGGTTGGGGAAGTGTTCAATGGCCTGATTTAAGGGAAGTTCAAGTATCGATTTTTTATCTAGTGCTTCCCTCATAGTAGGATCCAAAATTTTCAAATCTTCTCCTCTTTCAATTTGATGGTCTTTTCTGGTTTTTCAATTTTTTTGGTATTTTTTATTTTTTCATTTTTTTTGATCTTTTTGGTGAGGTATGTAGTTGATTTGTTTTCCATGTAGATGAGGAGCTTAGATATGCGAGGTTAGAGTCATCCCTAAGGGAATAGTATGCAGATGTGTCACTATCATAGTCATGCCTAGGGTGTGTGGGTTTCTGAGTATCTAAGGGTTTTCAACTCGAGATCCAATCATTTTATCTTCCACATCCATACCCGAGATACCATAAAATGAAATTAGCCGATCAGTGAAATTTCTAAATTTATCCTCAATTAATTCATATCTCTTACTTATCCTCGAAATGTCATCTTCCAAAAAGTTTTCATGTTCAATCATGTGAGCAGTCTGTATGGGTTCATGAGTATTCTCTCATTTTTCAACTTGAGATCCAATCATTTCATCTTCCATTTTCATGTATGAGCTGTGAGAAGATCCTCTTGGAATATCCAGTACATGATCGTTATCTTCTGAAAATTTCTCCTCAATAATCATGGAAGGAGTCTGCTCAGTTGACGGGAATTTATATGTTTCATATTGAACATACTGTGACTCAAGCATGTATTGTTCAATTGATTAGAGTCTATTTTCATGATTGTTGATAAGTTCCACATATGGTTGAGTCCACATACACGGTTCATATGTGTTAATATCATTAGTTCAGTCTTCCATATGTGTGGGATGACCGAAGGAGTCGTATATTGGTTGGCTAATAGAGAATTGATCATTGGGGTCAATCCAATATGGTTGATCATTAGGTATGGACCTCTCCTTGTGGTATGATCGGGCCATCATATTGTTTCTTAAGGTCCAGTCTGGATGTGTTTCTATGAATTGTTTACCTATTCCAACAAGATCGTGAGGAAAGAACGAAGTCGGTTGGGTTTGGGGTTTCGACCAATCATGTATCTCAAAAGTGATTTGATCTTTAAGTGGTTCATGAGGTTTGGCAAAAAATTAGGAATAAGATGGCTCAGTTCAAGATGGAAGTTGATCATGTGTTGTCATGGATGGTGGAGGTGGGAAATATGAAGTTGTGTTGAATTTGATCCGTTGATCCAAGTAAAATGGATTGGAATTCATTGAGAGGGCTAGATTCATCTGATGGTGAGACTTTCCCATGAATGTTGGAGGAAGTCTAGAGGAAGAGGGTTTAGATGATTTGGGTTTGATCGATAAGAATTCATTTTCAAAGTGCAGTTTGATGGGTACTCGGAGTAATGTACCGACATCTTCAAATAAGGTGGGTGTGATGACATAATGGACGTTGGTAGAAAATGTTCAAGCGTACGGGATACTCAACAGAAGAAACCCTAATTTCTAAATTAAGGAGAGCGATGGCATAAGTGTGCAATTTTTTATACTCAAGCTTGATTCACGCACACCAATGCAAACTCAAATCAATCCCCAGGTTCACCAACTCACACAATGAAGGTCGCAAGAGTTCGACCAATTATCTTTTCAATTTTAGTTGGTGAAAAAATCAATCTTGGAAAAGAATTAGCGAGTTGTTAGGTGCCGGAAATTTTCTTAAAGACTGGACGGAATTCTTACGACCTGTTGCACCTACTTTCAGCCAGTATGGGTATAAGTACGGACCGTAAAATGACTACCCGTTACTTAAGGACGGAGCCTTACATAGTGTCCTTTAAAACACCCACTCTGCTAAGAAAATCCAGACTGTTTACCGACTACCCATATTTCCTCACTGAGATGTATCTAATTTTTTTATAGAATCAGTAGTCTGAACGAAGATTCCGGAGATGGGCTCTTTCCTTAAGTGTTGTCTCTCACTCACTCAGAACAATAAATCAATCCAAGGACGAGGTTGCTCTCCTACAAAAATTATTAATTTAATGGTTTAATTTAGTCGGTCTTGTTTATCAGTCCCATTTTAATCAGGTGATCATTGAAAAATTAGATGAGCAGATATCATGTCTACCATCTCGTCACAATTTTCTTTTAAATCTTAAGTAACAAAACAAGAGGGAGAAAATTCGGGAAAAGCCAATGCACGTAAAAAACTATGATGTATGCTCAGTTAGAAGACTTACAATGATTTCTCGCAATCTCCATGTGGGATGCAATATAAGAATTCAAAATTATTCTAAATGAATGCAAATTGACAAAACTGCACCTAGCAGAAAGTTCTATCATGAAGAATTGATTTAAATTTTTGACAAAGTTGAATGAGCTAATGTGCATCTCAATTAAAGCGAGGTATGATCTTTGGTTCTACGAGCACAGAGAATAATCCTAGAAGCTCTAATAACGGTAAGTGCATGTCTAACCTATGAATCACTCATGTCCGACCCCATCCTCACCGAAGAGTGAAACAGGCTATGACACAACACTGAAAATGTGTTTAGGTCTTGTTTACATGCGCGAGAGTCCAAACGAACACCACTGTAAATGAGCAATTAATTACAAAAATTAAATTTGCGGAAATTAAAACCGTAGACTCTGCGCTCTCTTACAACTCGATTCAATCTTAATTTTATGCAGCTTGGCGGTCGGTGAAGATGCGTCGGTTTTGAGAGAACCTCTCTATGTACGTCAAGTACCTCACACGAAAAGTAAGAGAGAGAGTGTGTAAGAGAGTGATACAAAAATAATCAAAAATAAAATAATAAAATAAATGTTGGAAATAAAATAGAAAAAATAAATGCATGAAAAAAATAAAATAAAAATAGAAAATGTATAGTGATGAGGTCCGAGGGTTTAACTACCTGAAAATATGGGGAAAACATAACACTAATTTTCTAGACAAAACCTAAGTTGTTTGCCTCCCAAGCAACAACACCATCTGACGAATTTGGAAATACCCTCGGCTAATTTGCATGAATTAAGCAATTGAAATAATTGTTCATTTCATTGTAGGCGGGTAATCAGAATCAATCAAGAAATAATCACTTAGAAATTTAATCCAATTAATTCGAGTGATTTTATGTTATTTTACTTGGGCAAGACCCATGGTCGAACTCAAAGAGGCAAAGGAACAACTTCAGATTATGTTTATAGAATTTCGTGCATGATTTTCGAGGAGGAATATTTTTGATATTTTTGATGAAACTTTTGGATCCAAATGCAAACATGACCAATTTGAGGGACTAAAATACAATTTTCAGTCAAACGATGTCCAAAAATTATGAAACGTGGATGAGATGCAAATAATGATAAAATGAGTGCACATTATTTTTTTGGAAATTTTGAAGCAATATGACTATTTATTGAATTAATAAATGTAGATAGTGAGATTTTCAATAATTAATTATAATAAATAAGAAATCTACTTATTTTCTAGAAATAAAATTATCCAATAAATATCACTAGGTGATTTATCTCAGAAAAATCTTGAACCCTTAAAATGTCAAATTTGATATCTATTTAAAATTAATTAATGAATTACACATAATGTTTTTATAGAATAAAATATGCATGTAAATTTTATCCTTTTTGGGCATGATGTTAAATATAATTAATTCTAGGATTCCTGAATTTTCGATAATTTTTTGAGCAATTGTTAATTAATTATGTATTTCTGAGCATGGACTTGGAAAAATATGTAATTTTATGCAAGAATATTAATTATTAATTAACCACCAAGAGTAAAAATATAAATCACATGCCACAGTGTAGATAATTAGTTGAAGAATAAGATGTTATTTTTAGACCAATAAATAAATGCAAAAACAAGGTTTAAAACCATAGATAAAGCCAGGGGTCTAAATGCAATATCAGAAAATAAAATGAAAAAATTGTGCACAAGGGAATGGATGTAATTAGCTATCCCTTGGAGGGGGCCTGTATAAAAATATCAAGCGATCACGTGTTATGCACGTGACCCTTGAGCGACAAGTATTTAATTGTGAATTGGAGGAGCTTTGGGGGGCTTTCAAGAAAATTCCTACTTCCCCATGTGCTTGTCACATGTAGGGGTCTTTTGGTATATGGCAAAAGTATGCGGCCTAGTCTGCAAATGTTCCCCCAATGCACGTTTCGAGCACGTATGCAGGGGTCTTGGGCTTTGTGCACCTGTCTGGCGTGGCGGAGGAGTATGGCGGAGTGGGTGGTTGGGATTCACAGTGGTGATGCAGGCGTTAAAGGCATTTGTCGACGTCGCAAGCCTATGACGGAAGGCTCCAGCTACTGGTGGAGCGGTGCGTCGGAGCAAGGGAACAACTGCTTTGCGGATGGCCATTGGGAGCAGGTGAGATCGGGGGGCAGAGACGAAGGCGAGGAGGCGGCATGGATGCGGGCCACTAAGGCAGAGCAAATGAAGCGGTTGCAGTGACTCTAAGGCTAAGAATCGTCGGAGCAAAGAGCAGCTCTGTATTGGGATTCTGCTACGAAGCACTGTGACTTCGGATCTCGTCGAGGATGAGTGGGACCGGGCTATCACCACCAGGGCCCTCTTCCTGTGCAATCGACGGAACGTATGAGAGAGGTTGGCAGTGGTGTTTAAATAAGGTGATAGAGGTCGGTCGAGGTTGGGATGATTGATCTTATGGGGATTTCGATTGAGGGGGTCAGTGATGGCGGTGACCGGTTTAGGTAGGTAGCCGACAAGATGAGGGAGAAATGAAATTTAATGGTTCCAGATCGGGGATGTAATTTGGGGATTGGGGTTAGATAGGATATATGATTGAAGTCCAAAGGAGGCAAGATGGTGGTAGTGGACGGAAAGAGGGGGAAGGAGATGGCAGAGGCCAACAACCGTCGTGAGGCAGTGTGAAATTGGGGGAGTGAAATGAGGGAGATGACGGGAGGAGGGAGAAGGAGCAGTGGCCCTCTGATCAGCCGAGATCGGATGGCCACGATGATGCCACGTGCCCTTTCTTTTTAAATTTTTTATTAATTTTTTAAATTTTTTAATTAATAAATGAATTAAAATGCCAAAAAGGAGTGACACGTAGCGGCTCCAGAATAATAAAAAATAAAAAGAAATAAAAATAAAAAACAAATAGGAAATGATCTCGTATCGAAAATTTTTCTTTATGAAAGTTGCTCCTCTCGACGAGATTTACAACTTTTATGAAGAGAAAAAAACCAAAATAGGTCATTTGTGCAAAGTGATATTTTTGGGGTATTCTGTATACATAAAATACATTGATTTTTTCGATTTTATAATTTTTTGTTATTTTTAAATAAGAAAAACATATGGAAAATATGATAAAATCAAAGATAATATTTACACATTAATTTAATTTTTCGGGGTTTTTATTAATTAGGAAAATGAAGAAATAAAATAAAATATGAAAACAACAACATTTGTACAGATTGTTAGTGAAGGCTCGGACTCAGCTATTTTCTTGGATTTCAAGCTCATTTTAGATTTTGGATTTTTAACATTTTAATAAAATTTTTTGTCAAAGAAAATAGATGAAAATAAATAAAATAAATTGAGTTAATTATGTACATAAAATAAAAGATCAAAAATCGCTAAAATACACAATGTACAAAAAAGGCCCAAAACCCAACTTTCACATATGAGATCTGATTCACTTGAACTTGGTCTTATTTCAAAGGTAATTTAATTTATATTAGTTAAAAAGTGAGTAAGATCAAATTGGACACTGTATGAGGAAGATATCATCCTTTTAGTCTGGAATCTTGAAATTAGGGTCTGAGTTTATGGTCCACTTATTTATGTTATGGTTTTTTGTAATTTTTATTTATTCTTGTTAATAATATCTATACAATGGAGGTGGATTCTGGTCATTTAGAGTTAGCATAAATTAAATTTAAATCAGGGAAGTTAGCCTAATTTTATAGGTCAATTGGGCTGCGATTTTTGGCTTCTTATTTTATGAAATTATGAGTGATAAAATGCAATTATTGTTTATACATGCATGAATGCTAATTATGCAGAATAATGGATAAAATATAGATGAATTTCAGGAAACTGAGCTTAATTATTATCTTTTAGAGTGATGAATCTGAGAATCATCACTTATAGACATTGAAACCGCTCATAACATCCTCCCGAATCTGAAGGAGATGCATGGAGATGTGAATCACACTCTTTCTACATTAAAATCCACTAAGGATATTAAGAAGAAATAATCTCTCTCTAGTGATGCAATGGTTGCACATGTTAAAGGGAAGCGTGAGAGGAAGCATGGATCTCGTAAGGGTCTGATCCAAGATAAGAAAAAAAAGGTCAAACTGTTGATCAATCTTCTGAAGCTTCAACACATCTGACACCCATAGGGATGGATGTCTACCATCTCTGCAATAAGCCAAAAATCTTGAAGAGTAACCATCTAGAATATCTAATGTCATTTAGAAAGACAAAAGTATAACACCGTCGAATAAGAAATCTACATTCATCATTGAAACCAACTTACTCATATGACAAGAAGATAGTTGGATTGTTGACTCTAGTGCTTCTTTTCATGTATGCAATTTGTTGCATATGTTTCAGAATACTTGAAGTCTTGATGATGGGAATATAGTCATCCAAATGGGAACTAATGAAACCGTTGCACCAGTCGCCATCAAGAAATGCCGACTATCTTTATCTAGTGGATAAATCCTAACTATTAGAGAATGTCTCTATGTTCCTAATGTTAGAAGGAACCTTTTATTTGTGTCTAAATTAGTTGTACATGGATTTTCGTTCCTATTCTGTAATAAACTTATATAAGTTGTTATGGTATATTTGTGGCAGATGGTTTATTAATAACATGTGGACTTTATGAATTGAACATGCATGATTGTGTTATGAATGTCAATACCACTGATAACAGTAATAATAATAATATTAGAACCCCTAAACAATCAAGGGAGGATGGAGATCATTTAACTACGATCTGGCATCAAAGACTTGAACATGTGTCTATTGATAAGATCAATTTACTGAAAAAGACAGACCTTTGGATTTTCTGAAAGTTGATGATTTACTAACTTGCGAACATTGTATTCATGAGAAAATGTCCAGGGCAACCTTCTCTAAGAAAGGTGAATGATGTGAAGGTATATTGGAGCTAATACATACCGATGTATGCGGTCCCTTTCGTATAGCGACTCGAAATGTCCATCAATATTATTTGACATTTATTGATGATCATTCACGATATGGTTTTGTCTTCTTATTATGTCACAAATATGAAACTTTTGAAAAGTTTAAAGAATTCATGGCTTTGGTTGAAAACTAAACATGAAAGAAGATAAAACGAATTTGATCTAACGTAGGTGGCAAAGCAAATATCTCTCACAAGAATTCAAAGAATACCTTAAGGAGAGTGGAATTGTTTCCAATCTCACTCCTCCAGATACTCCTCAACTCAATGGAGTTGCAGAGAGATGCAACAGAACCATGTTGGACATGGTGAGATCAATGATGAGTAAAGCAAACTTACCTCTCAGTTTCTGGGGACATGCAGTAGAAACTGTAGCTTACGTCCTAAACAAGATTCCATCTAAATTTGTACCCGAAACCACCATGAGATTTGGTATGGCACCAACCCAAGTGGCTAAAAACATGGATGCAAGCAAGCAGGACTCCCGCACTAGAGTGTGCTACTTCATTGGATACGTAAAGAATTGTATTGGATACCGACTTTATGATACTAAGACTAAAAAGGTATTTTTTCTTGAGATGTCAAATTTTTGGAAGCTGAATTCCTTAGAAGTCAAGAAAATAACTAATTAAAAGAACTAATCGAATCTAGTGAGACTGATGAAGTTCTTACACCATAAGCTGAAGAGATAATTGAAAATAACAGAATCATACCTCCTAGAAGGATTTTTAGGGTTGTAAGACAACTTGAAAGGTACAGATTCCATGTATCAGAAGAGTTCGATGATCCAACTTCATTTGATGAAGCTTTGCGTACGCGACATGGATAGATGGATGCAAGCAATGAAGTTTGAGATAGACTCCATGCACACGAATGGTGTATGGACCCTTGAAGATCGACCTAAAGGTGTCAAATCCATTGGGAGCAAATGGATTTTCAAAAGTAAGAGTGGACATGATGGTAAGTTAGAGACCTTCAAAGCACAACTCTAAGCCAAGGGCTACACATGGAGAGAATTCATCGATTACGATGATACATTCTCTCCTGTAGCCATGCTTAAATCCATCAAGCCATTGCTAGTTATAGCTGCACACCTGGACTATGTCATCTAGAAGATGGATGTCAATACCGCTTTTCTCAATGAATATCATGAAGAGGATATCTATATGGAGCAGCTCCAAGGCTTCATAGCTTAGGATAGAAAAGTATGCAAGCGAAAGAAATCCATCTATGGGCTCAAATAGGTTTCTTGTAGTTATAACATATGATTCGATGAAATGATAAAGAGTTATGATTTTGTGCAGAATCCGGATGAACCATGTGTGTACAAGAAGCTTAGTGGGAGCACCATCATGTTCATTGTGCTTTATTTGGATGAAATCCTTATCATTGGGAATGATACATGGATGGTGACTAGTATTAAGATCTAGTTGTTCAATACCTTTGAGATGAAAGATCTCGGAGAAGCCTCTTACATCTTGGGTCTAAAACTATTCATAAATAGACGAAAGAGAATATTGGCACTACCACAACAAGGATATATCAAGAAGATCTTGAAAAGATTCAGCATGGATAATTCCAAGAAAGGCTTCCTTCCCGTAAGACATGGTATTCACCTATCTAAAGGGATGTCTCCTCAAACTGTCGAGGAAAAGATAGTCAAGGTCGGATGCCCTTACACCTTGGTTGTAGGAAGCTTGATGTATGCTATGATGTGTACTAGACCAAATATCTACCATGCAGTGGGATTGGTAAGTCATTACCAGTCCTGCTGTGGAGAGAAACATTGGACTGCAGTAAAAAGAATCTTCAAGTACCTAAGAAGAACTCAAGACTACGTCTTAGTTTAAAGAGATAATTATCTCCAAGGCTTATGGTACACTGATTCAGACTTCCAATCAGATATTGATGATAGGAAGTCAACCTTAAGGTTCTTATTCATGTTGAATGGTGGTGTTGTGAGCTGGAGAAGAAAGATGCATGACACCGCGACTAATTCAAAAACTGAAGCAGAATACATAGCCACATCTGATGTTGCTAAAGATGTTGTGTGGTTATGCAAGTTCGTTTAGGAACTTGACGTAGTTTCCTCATCAGTATCTCCATCCCGTTGCTCTTCAATAATATCGGAGCCTCTCCCACCATGTGTCGCATAGACGTGAGTGGGTATTGTAGATGACCCTCTCCACCTTCTCTAAATTGCATATAAGGGGTTGCATGTGGGACTTCTTGCAAAAGCCCACCTATGAGTTATTTTATTTGCAAATAAACCCATATCTTCTATTTTAAATTAGTTTTTAATTGAGTTCCTTTGCATTTATACCCTTCTAATGATTCGTGAATAGCTTGAGTAAATGAACTCCATTTTTGCTGAAATTTGATTCTCTAGAAAGATTGTTTAATTTTCTTCTTAATGGCACGTTGTATGCTCTGAGTAGACTTAAGGAAATTTATTTATTGTTTATATATGTTCCCTAATTTGTAGACTTTCTTAATGTGTTATAAATTCTACACTTATCCAATTAATGCAACCAAATAGGCCATTTAATCTTGATTCACTTAGATTTTTATTGTAGGGTTTATCTCCTAATTTAGGACTTTAATTCCCCTTTATGATTGTTAAAGTGAATTGAGTAATATAGGGACTTAGGTACTTGAATTAACTCTTCATTAAATGAAATTGGTACTATGCTTTGCCTTAGTAATTGATGAATTAAGCTTGCTCATTCCATGGCTTAAATTTACGCATTGATTTTAGGCATTTGTTGTGCGTATCATCCATACTGTTATGTTGCATATTCTAATTGCATAAAAAGTTGCTAAAAATATCGTACATTCATTGAGACTTTAAACTGAGTAGACATTGCGATTTAATCAATTAAGTGCCTTATAGATCTATTTGAACCAAGTGAGGCATGTTTCATATGGTTGACGCAGAGGCTTGCACATGATAAACAAATGAAAAGATGCACCTCTTCGTCATGGCATATTAAATGTGATTCTAAATATATTATCATTCTCTTGACTACAATGAAACCATATTACTATAGTGTGAACATCGATTTATCAATAGCACATAAATTATCCTGGGAATCTTAGACATGTGGTCCATCCAAAACTCATCCACATTAGGTGTGGGTGTACCAAAGAACTGCAACATCTTAACCCTCTGGTAATCAGTGTATGTGCTTTGGATTATGAATGCATGTATGAATGTCGATGTTGTTATTGCATGAGCATGCATATTTTGATGATAATAAAACTTGTGCAGATAGCTTGAAGCTAGGTCAAGAGAAAGATAACCACTAGACCAGAAAGAAGCTCAAGTTGAGGAGCTCAAGCTTAAGTGAAGAAGATGCTAAGCATCTCAAAGGAGTTCAAAGCTAAGGAAATTCAGCTCAATCTCAAGGAAGTATCTCAAGGTCGAGGAGAAGATAAAGTCTTTTTTTATTGAGTCACGCATTTTGTAATTATTTTAGAATGTAAAATACCTCAAATCCTACATATTTCATTTCATCCCTTTGATCTTGACTTTCAGATCAAAGAGTTAAGCGATCAATCAACTATTTGCGCATGATTGATCACCCTGATCGATCAACCATTTACACATGATCGATCACCCCTGCTCAATCAACCTTGTTTCTTGTCGACAAATATTTGAATTACAATACCTATATTTTTTATGAATTACTTCTGATCTCTGATTGATCATATTTTGATTCTGACAAATCACCTAAATCAACATGATAAGTCATTTTATTTTGATCGATCATCTTTATATCATGATCAATCATATTCCATTTCAAGAAGATTTTTTAATGTGATTTCATTCCTGATTTGTTCACAATGGATACATTTTTAGAGACAACATCTATGAAACCTTAAGACCTATAAATATGCCCCATACCCCATTCTATAACACACACCAAGAGCAACAAACTCTCATCTCTCTACTTTCCACTCTATAAATTGAGAAAAAGATTCGAGAGCTATTTTATGTTACGTTCTTCATTCCAACAGCTTTGGTTCTCTATGTTTAATTCTTACGAGCATGCTCCTTGCTCTATAAGATCATTCTAGTATTTGTCTCATATTATTCTTTCCATATTTACTTTGATATTAAGTTTTTTAGGTTTATTTATTTATATACGATTGAGTTGACCACATAATCAAATCAGGTTGTATTACGATTAGGTTTATTAGGCTAGCAACTTAGGTTTGTTGAAGATATGTCCGGGTCAGGTTGAAAACCCAAGTCGGCAGACTTTGGTCGTGGTTTTTACCCAAGAGGGTTTTAATATTAAATCTTTATGCACTTGTGATTTGATTGATTATCTTGTGATTAAAAGTTCTACATAACGACATCCTTATTTAAGTTTATTATTTGCATCAATCCATGTCATCTAGTCTGATACACTCGCACCCATTATTTGGTTTCTTTATATAGCAAACCAACAATTGGCATCATAGACTTGTATGTGCCAAAGAAGTAATACTTTGAAGCACACATGGCCAACTTTTCAGGATCACATCTAGAGGGAAGCTTTGTAGTTTGTCCACTCTTTTCAACGGATGAATTACTCCATTTGGAAGGCAAAGATGATGGTCTTCTTACAATAGTCAAGTTTCTCTATTTGGAATATGATGAGGAAGGAGTTTAAGTTCATTGAGGAGAAGGAGACATGCTACACCATGGCCGAACTAGCCCAGACGACTCTCAACTCGAAGGTGATCAACTCTATTTATTGCACATTATCAGAAGCTGAGTTTGATCGAGTCTTTCGAAGATAGTTTACGAGATATGGAAGTGCCTGGAGAAAACTCACAAAGCCACAACTAAGGTAAATGAATCTTTCTTCAGAATACTCACACTATAGTAGGAAACTTTTAAGATGCATGAATGGGAACTATAAAGGATATGAATATCAAATTCACTGCGATAGTGAATAAATTGGGGAATCTTGGGAGAACTTTTCTACCTGGAAAACTTCCCAGTAATATTATCATCTCTCTCAAATGACTAGGAACACAAGGTCACTCCCATTTAAGAGTTTACATATTTCAGCTTGACCTCATTAGAATATCTCATATGTAACCTACTTGTCTATGAAGAAAAAGGAGTGCAAGAAGAAAGAAGATGGAAAGTCCCAGAAGAGTCTTACCCTTACAACACATAAGGAGCTATGAAGGGTTCTGATAGTGGTGATGATATCACACTCATGACCAGCCAGTTCAAGACCTTTATCGAGAAGAAAAGAAGGAGAGAAAGAGAAGTAAATGCTTTCAATGTGACAAAGTAGGGCATGTGAAGAAGGATCACCCTCAGCTACAGAAGAACTTTAGACAAGAAAAGAAGCTCAAGAAGAAATCCAATAAGAAAGCTATGTGATCATCATGGGACGATGACTCAAGCAGTAACGAAGAAGAAAGTACATGCTTGGGATTCGTGGGGATAGTCGAATACGACTCTTCCAACTCTGAATCTATAATTGAGATAAATGAACTTTCTTATTTAGAACTTTATAGTACCTCTCAAGAAGCTTGAAAAGGTTTAATAAGTAGTTAGTAGAAGAAAAATCTATTGTGCTTAATGACTTAGATGTTTTCAAAAATGAGATGCTAAAACATGATCTATATAGTTTTAAAGAAAAAAATACTTGTTTAGAAAAGGAATTTGCTGAGCTTAAAAAGAAATTTACTTTTGTACATTCTTCTATAAAAGAAAAAGAAAAGGTAAAAATCATGCTTCTATCTATAATTATTTCAAGAAAAGAAACTAAGTTTGGAGAAAGAAGGGAACTGTGCAACCTAACTCTAAAGGACCCAAAAAAGAAATGGTACAAGAAAAATAATTTTCAAGTGCCGAAGGCCAAAGAAGATGGAAGAGGCCACATAAACAAAGGTGGACCTTGCCAAAAAACTTTCAAAACAATGGATGGATGCCACCATCTAAAGAAGTTTTCAAGACGCCAAGGATCCTAGGTGACTTCTTATCTTTTTTGTGTAATTATTAATGCATATCATGTATTGGCGATAATCCCTCGACTCTTATCTTTTGGAGGAAGCCTTTAAGCAAAGATTAAGGGAGATCTCATATTACAAAGAATGTTTTCAAACAAAAAGGAGGAAAGATAATTTAGACATCTCATTATCATACAATTAGTAGTAATCAACTTTTGTTGTTAGTTTATATATTTTTGATTATGTAAAAAAAGGTGAGAAAAGATTGTTTTTACAAAATTATTTTCCCACACAAACATTATTTTTTCAAACACATAGAATATTTTATCATCATAAAAAAGGGGGACATTATGAATGCATGTAGGAATGGAAAATATATTATTGCATGAGAAATGCATATTTTGATGATAACAAAACTTGTGTTGTTAGTCAAAGCTTGTGTAGTTAGCTTGAAGCTAGGTCAAGAGCAGTAATGCTTTTGTACCATGAAGAAGCTCAAGTTGAGGATCTCAAGCTTAAGTGAAGTACAAGCTAAGAAGCTCAAAGTAGTTCAAAGCTAAGGAACTTTAGCTCAAGCTCAAGGAAGGATCTCCAGCTCAAGAAGAAGACATGGTATTTTCTTTTATTGAGTCATGCATTCTGTAAATGTTTCAGAATGTAAAAGACCTCCAATCATGCATATTGCATTTCAACCCTTTGACTTTGACTTTCAGGTCAAAAATTCAAGATGGTCGATCAGATGTTTATACATGATTGATAACCCCTGGTCGATCAACCTTGTTACTTGATTGATCATTATTAATTCCCAAAGGCTACTTTTTGAGAGACAAAGTATATGAAAACCTTAGACCTATAAATAGGACCGCATACCTCATTCTACAATACAGAGCAAGAGAAACAAGCTTTATCTCTCTTCGTTCCACTTTATACTCTGAGAGAAATATTCAAGAGATATTTTTTGTTGCGTTCTTCATTCCAATATCTCTAGTTCTGTGCATTTAATCCTTAGTTCCTCACTTTGTAAGATCGGTATGGTATTCGCCTCATATTAGTTTCTCCATATTTACTTTGAAATTGAGGTTGTTTGGTTTATTTACTTGTATATAGTTGAGTCGACCTCATAATCAACTCAAGTCGTAATACTGTTGGGTTGCCAGTGTAAGCAACTCAGGTCAATGGAGACCTTCGTGGGCCAGGTTGAAAGACCAAGTTGGGAGACTTAGATTGTGGTTTTTACCTAAGAGAGTTTCACGTTAAATCCTTGTACACTTGTTTTTTTATTGATTTTCTTGTGATTGAAAGTGCTACACAATATTGTGCTTGTTTAAGTTTATTATTTGCAACGATCTAGATCACCTAATTTGATCCACCCACACCGATCAGTCGATGCCCTCACAAGATATATATATATATATATAAACCAACATTGACCTTCTAAAAAGCATCCACATCCTTGACCCCTCTCAGTTCCAAAAATGTTGAATGGTGCACACTGTCCTCCTCCTACAGAGAGGGTTGGTAAGAGGGGTCATCACATTGCTTAAGCCTCTAGACCAATTCTTCTTGGTGTACATCATGTACAACCTAAATCAACAAGGCTGACTACTGTGCCACATCAGGCACCACTCGAGGTAGCATGGTTCTGCAAAGAAACCATGACATTAGTACTTCTTTCTATACTTAGAGATACATTGATATTAAACATTTTCTATTTTCCTTGGACTCGTGTTAGAGTCAGAGGACTCTAGACACTATCATGTGTTTCGAATACTAATGGGAATATAACATAAATGAGAGGGAACAAGTATCCTTCCTCTAATACCAAAACTGTGACACCCATCGGCTCAATATTCAATAACTTATCTCATGTGGGTTAGATTTATATTTGAAACATAAAATCAATCAGGAGAGTTGGTAAGCAAAAGAAATTTAATTATCGCATCCTTTTTTTCCATAACAATCCACAAAATATACAATTATTTAAGCCCAAAATATACATGTAACCACAATATCATCAAAGTGTGTCCAAAAATATACACGTATCACCACTACTATCTCTCAGAATGTACAAGCAGAAAATAAAATTATATTGTAAAATGTTAATCAAAAGTAAGCACCATGTCTAGTACAAGAATGGTATTGAGCTTCAAAGTACCAATCGTGGATATCAGGTTGCTGATACGAACGCTCTTGGACAACAAGTAGGAACACAAAAAAGGGGGTAAAATTATGAGCAATTGCTAGTTAATGGAGCTATACTAACTGTTAGTGTAAAAGAAAGAAATATGTGAACAATTACTCTCTAGTCTATGCACACACTCACGACAAACAACCTCTACAAGAAAAAGCTCACTCTTTGGGACACAACTCCGAAATATTATCCTAGTTTTATATTTAACTATTTACCATGTCTCAGAAGGATCAACACTTATAGATGAGGCTATACAACTATTCATGTATAAACTATCATGAACCCTCCACGTCTACTACCCATCAGTAGAGGTCCATGATGGCGTAGGGCTAAATTAAGACACAAGATCATTGAACAAAGTGATCTACCATACAATCCAAGTATTTAAAAGAACCTAAGAGTGCCTATGTTTTTCTCTTGATACAAAAAATCAATACCAAGAAAGGCTAAGACTGAACATATTGAGTGCACATTTGATGGAAGCGCTAATGAAGGAATTGAGGTGAAGATTGGAGAAGATACTATTTAAAATTAAAGACTCTTTTCGATATTTGGGATCTATTTGCATATAAGAAATCGATGGAGATATTAGTCATAAAATAAATATAGGTTGGCTAAAGTAGAGAAGAGCCTCTACTATTCTATGTGATAAGAAAATTCATTTGAAAATCAAATGAACGTTTTACAAAATAGTTGCGAGGCATGCTATGCTCTATGGATATGAATGTTGTCCTGCAAACCACAGACATGGGTTGAGAATGGTAGTAGAAGAAATGAAAATGCTACGGTGGATGTGTGGTTATACACGAAAAGATCAGATTCAGAATGATATGATTAGAAGAAATGTTGGTATAACTCTGATAGAGGATAATATGAGAGAGAGTCACTTAAGGTGGTTTGACCATTTGCAAAATATATCGATTGATGCAATAGTTAGATGATGCAAGATTTGGGATGTTGAACATGTTAAGAGAGGGTATGAAAGGCTCATGAATTACTGGAAGGAGACTATTCGAAGGAATCTTAGTTATTTAGATCTATGTTCAAGAATGACCCAAAATATATCGGAATGGAGGCAAATAATCTATGTAGACGACCCTACTTAATACGAGAGAAGGCTTTGTTATTGTTATTATACAAAATGATACAATCTCCTCCTTAGCTAACCATATCCCAGAACTTCCCTCATACTGCTACCACTTAAAGTAGTAAGTAATGTGGCCAACACTAACCAGCGTCTAAGTGCTAACTTTGTTTATGAAAGCAAAACATAGAATACAAACCACGATTACTTGTGATAGCACAAAGCATAATACTGCCAGAAAGCTCCACGGTGTGTCAATCAATGTGCTCCCATCTATTGCAAGTGGTGGGATCATAGAAATTTAAGTTTCTAAGTAAGATCCCAAGGGTACATGCCCCTCAGCTCCAACTACCCACATGCCACCACTAGCAAAGCACAAAATAAGATGACTAGATTTAGAGATGATTCATATGTAATACTCTTCCTCATGAGACTTATAACGTAGCATTACTCAATCAGTATGACTTGTAATTTTTCTATATTTTATTTATACATTGAACATATATTGCATGCACTCATTTTATCACATAAGAACTTATGTGTGTATATCATTGTTTATTTATTCTTATTCCATTTAATTAACTTTTTAGGTCTATTAGATTAGGGTCGATCAATCAACTTATTATAGCTGATTGATCAACGTTGATCGATTAGCTTAGTGGCATGAGCGATCAGCCTTGGTGGCATGATTGATTATACCGAGGTATGTAGGTACCCTTACACAAAGTAGATTTAAAAACTAATTATATGCATGTGTTCATATTATCATCCTTGTCGCAATGATAAATATTTTTTACAGGAAATCGACTCATGATGTTTTTGAGAATGAAAAAAAATGTCATATAAAATGATGACAATGAGATGGGTTGTCGCACAAAAATGCCAATATTTTACTATGTAGATCTCCTTGCCCTCATCGAAACGATATATTATGCGCAAAAAAATTGATAACCGAAGCACCCATAAATGATGAAAATCAACACGATACGAAATGTTTTTTGGGATTTCAAGCAACATAAACACATAAAATGACTCAATAAAAACTCATGCATGTGACGTGTGGACACATGTTGACCCAACAGTAAAAGGTGATGATCTATTACCTCCAAAGATTGATCCAAATGATCTCCTCAGCCCAACAACCACATTTTTGACATGATGTGTGATGATCACGTTGTCTTCTTTGCGATGTTGCCTACATGTTGCAAATCAGACAATTTTTTCTTGTTACTCTGGCGGACCTCCTGCATGATTTCCAACCGAAAATTCGGCGAGGGTGGATAACCAATGACCAAGTCATTCTTTTTGTGTGTCCCCCTGCCTATTATAGTGTGTGTTAGGGTCAAAACGTATTCAGTTCATATATGGATTCGTTTTTGAGCTTGTAATGCATGTATCTCTCTTAGACTTGGATTTCTACATTCTTGAACTTATTGGAAAGACCACGATGAGTACTACATAATAGAGTGATCAATAATTTGATTTGAATTTAAAGACTTCATATTTCAAACTGAAGGGTCTTACATTCACCTTTGTCGTTATACGAAGTGATCGGTCGGTTTTATTAAATAAGGGTATGAGACCAATTAATTTGAGTGTCTGAATAGATGTACTCATCACAATGGTGGAGCAAGCATTTGAAGATGTCACCACATGATTGTTGACGGCATACGATAATTCCATTACGATCATAATTTAGTAAAAAAGTTTATTATTTAGTTCCCTTAACGCCAATAAAGGTATTTGGATTAGGAGTTCGCCATCACAACGAATTGGCTCAATCACCGTACGATCAAAAAATTCAACTAAGTTCATGTATGGAGAAGACAAGGCCATCTCGAACATGTCCTTAAAAGAGAAATACATGAACAAAAGAATAGTACTGGAGTCTAGGGGTTTGCATGCTTTTCGGGTTGAACGGATACCCGACCCGACCCACAAAGTTAATTCTAAAATCATTGATATCCATTTCACCATCACGGATCGGGTAACCAACGTGCATTGGCCTATAAACTTTGGGGGCACCGACCTGATTATTATCGGATGCCCACAGGGCAACCCTGTGATTACCTTGGAAGTCATATCTTGAGCTATGCTACATTGCTACCCTCTGACTTCTCAGTTCTGAACTTCTTTCCTCCAATTGAGACCCGACCGTCGAACGCTATCTGTCACTAGGGGTGTCCATGGAACGGGTACCCGACCCATTCAACCATGACCCGCTCCGATCTATCATTACCATATCAACGGGTCGACCCAACCCATCGGGTACCCATACTAACGGGTACTCAAATTAATTGAATGGGTTTTGGTTACCCATGGGTACCCACGATCACCATCACAAAACTCTGTACTCAAAAATCAGCATCATGAAATACCAATGAGACTCTTGTTCCTGGTATATAATGTGACAGATAAGCTCCCATAGGAACCATTAATCCATTGAGCATTAGCCACGAAAATGTGATAGATAAGCTCCGATAACAAATGGCAAATTTTAGCTCCTAAACTTAAAATTGGCCATACAAGTTCTGAAAGTCAAAGAACTCCATGCAAGTGCAGAAAGCAAGCACAAAAGTCAAGCAGGATGGCAAACCTAATTCACGCTTACCGTTCACCGATTTATTCAGCTAGAAGAATTCTACAACGTCCATAACTAAAAAATCATGATGGATATAGGAACTACAAAAGTGTTCTAACAACTCCAGGGATCGACCTTTGCGTACAGATAAGATACCAAGACTAGCTTTTACATACAAAGATCTTTGATCGGATCTACAATAACATATTACCTTCATGGAAACCGACTGCCTTCGAACTACAAAGAAAATAATTGATCCATTACACACAATGTTGTATTTATCAAATAAATTTCTGATCTGACATCATCCTACAAAATCAACATAAGCAAAATCTTATTACCTATAAATATATGAACTGATATATTGAAATTTTCACGCATTCAGATAACGTGACGAGTTGATCTTTGCCTTCAAATGAAAAATTGTTCTCTAGAGAATATATTATGCTTCAATAACTTGTGCTTACATCAGAACAGATTGTATCATATCCCTAAAACAATCCCTTCTGCAGTTGTCCTGGACCCCTAGGACCATAGGAGACGAGCATTGAATCATAAGTTACAACACTCACAATCCAATAAACAACCAACAATGCAAATAGTAATGACATCACCATAAATTCACTAAGAACCATATCGATGAGAAGGGGAATACATCTTGGGATGTAAACGAACCGAACCTGAGCGAACCTACCCAGGTCCGGTTCGGTTCGTTTATTAGGTATATAGGTTCGGGTTCGGCTCGATTCGATAAGATTAAAATCATGTTCAGGTTCGGTTCGATTCGATTGAGGTTCGCGAAGGTTTGGTTTGGTTCGTTAAAGGTTCGATTATATACGAAGTGAATGGGCACAAGTTCAGTTTATGAAGGTTCGATTCGATTCGTTAAAGGTTCAATTAAATTACAATAAATGAACACAACAAAAGCCTTGTTTCAAGCACAATTTAGGCTTGTGTATATGTGAAGAGTGTCGCCTCCTTTTCCAACTTGTTTCAAGCACAAAATGTTTTACGAATCTAACTATGATACGAAGCAATATAAAAAATATGACATATCAATAATTGAATGCAAACCTTGAGAACTCATCTTCTTGTCGATGCGGATCGTTGTTGCGTAAAGGGCTGCTAGACCTGCGGCTGTGGGTTGTGACCGTGTCACGCGGAGGGGGGCGACAACGCTGCTGGGTCGTGCGGAGAGGGGGAGTCGCACCTGCGGCCGCGTCGATGGAGGCGCGGTCGTGCAGGAGGCTGGGCAGCATGTTGCACGGTCGTGCAAGAGGCTGGTCGGCGAGGAGAAGGTGGGAGTTCATGCGTTGCGCGGAGAGGAGAGGAACACCGGCGCCGGCGGTCACGCAACTCGCTTCGCGTGGAGGGAGGGTGGCACCGCGGAGAGGGGGAGCTGCACCTGCGGAGAGGGGGAGATGCACCTGCGGAGAGGGGGAGCCGCGACGCGCGCGGAGGTTGCGCGGAGCGGCTCGGACATGGTGGGAGCCTGGGAGGCGCGAAGGTCGCGCGGAGAGGGGTTGAAGATGAGTCACGAGAGGGGTGGGCAGGTGGCTGGAACGGCTGGAAAGAATGATAGGGAATATGGACTAGGAGTTTAGGATTTTTAGGGAAAATTTTATATTCAATCCCTTACTTTCTGAAAATTGAACATCAAATTATATATAAAGGTACTTGTGACTTGTGAGATTTATATGAGGTTTCAATTCCTAAATCATATTATATATGTATAATTACTTATATATATATAGGGCTTAAGGAACCTGCCTCGGGTGGTGCAGGAACTCCCCTGCACCCGCCTTTCCCGCCGTCTGATCCCGCACGACATCAACTGCTTGGATGATGGGTGTTTCCGCCTGCACGTGCCTCTCTCTTCCGCAGCCGTCTTTTCCCACACGTCTCTCCCTCGCAGTTGCTTCTCCCCTGCCAATCCCCTCTCTCATGATCCCTCCCGATGCACAGGGCTCTCCACCCCTCAACCTCCGCTCTCCTCTCAATCTCCTCTCTCACGAGCCCCCCCCCCCCCCCCCCTTCCGGTTGGGTTACTCCCATCTAACCTCGTGTCGTTCATCCTTGAATTCCAGTAATCTACCATGAGTCCACAATTTCATGGGGCTCCAAAATAGTGGTATTGTTGTCCAGACTCATTAATCTATGTCAATGGTTCTTCGTGCAACATGTTTGATTTAGGTTGAAAATATTTTAATGTCATATGACATTCTAATATAAACGAGCAGAAGTGGGGCTCATCCTAAATGTGCTGTGAGCTTCCATGGCTTTCCATTCTAATGCGTTGTGTATGATTTTCAACAGCTATGCAATTTTCCTTGTGGTTATATTAGCTGGAGGTTTATGGATCTGTTGTAAGATCAGCAATAAAGATAACATGTTTGATGGTGGTGCTTGATATCGGCAGCTTGAGATGGGATTTTACCTCAACTCAATGTGGTTGTTGATGGTTGGGACCAAAACTGATTTCCATCTGTAGCATTCATGAACATGCATATTGAATACAAAATTGAACTGAGATGGCTGCGAATATCCAACACTTGACCATTTTCTAGTTTCATGTAATAATGTCTGTGGACTCAACCTTGAATAATGTCCAAGGACTCAATCAAACCAAAGCATCCGACAAGCAACATAGTCACATTCAGTTCGCAAAGTCACATTCAGCTCTCAATTGTTATTAAATAATATTTTGAAACCTGAATTTTTGACAACAGCCCATGTCCACATTATCAATTGTAAAACCATTGGGGACCTCAAGGTAATATCATTGTCTATAAGATGTATTAGATGAAGTCTTGAGGAAGGATCTAGACTGTATGATTCATGCAACGTGGAAGATAACTGGATGAGAAGTATTGTGCTTCAATTTCTCTTATCCAAGCGACGAGAACTTACAAATTGAACCCCCCTTCTCGATTCTAATGAATCAGAAATATATGTAAGAACAATATCACATATATTGCAGAAAATGATTCTGTTTAAGCTAATCACAATAGTACATTCATGCACACAACATCCAAGTCTAATCCTTAAAGTTAAGTCAGTGTAAATCTTCAGTTTATTTTTATTGAAAGAGCAGACAATAAAAAAGGACAAGAACAAATGCAAGGAAGCTTCAATCGAATATTTGACCACATACCTAAACCAGATCACACGCATCAGATCAACTAAACGTAAGTACATCATCAACAAAGTTCATCTAAACCTTTTTAGCTATAACCTCTTAACTGATATTTGTAGCATATTTCAAACCCAAATGCTTAATCCTTTCAGATCAGTTCATTTTAAACACAAATGAGAAAACAAAGGTGAAATAGATTTAAATCGCATCAATACACTACTCATTTAATCAGAAAATTTAGATCAATATGATTAGATTACATTAAATCTCAAGAATGTGTGAAGAAAATGGAATATCATCAAACTTGAATCTTTGAAATAACTGTCATCTGTGCACGAGGAATGCGAGTTCAACATTAATAATATGCACACAATCCTCCCAAGAAATCCATATGTTAATAACTAACAAAACTTACCTTGCAACATCCTCCCATGGATTTCTTAGTTTAAGATCAAATGGAAATTAAAATTGAATGTTTCCTTTCTTAGTTTATGATAAAATGACGTCAGATTAATAGTTCAGAATATGTAACTTCAGACTGCAATCCTCTCTAAGGTTTCTCATGAATTCCAACTGGTATGGATTAGAGGGAGCGTCGATGGTATATTGTGTATAGAAAAGGTATGATACATAGAATTTCCACTTTTAGTAATTTACAAGATATTCGGAAATTAGATTATTTCTTCTGCTAATCAAGCGAACTTCCTTTTCCGGATATTAAACTCTCTATTTCTAGACACAGATGATCTCCAAAATAGCCCTATGAAATTGCATATTCATGGTGGATTACTAGAGTATGAGGAACAACATGGGTTCAGAGGGGAGGAACCTAAACGGAAGGGTGGTTGCTCGTGAGAGAGGAGATTGAGAGGGGAGCGGAGGCCGATGGGTGGAGAGCCTTGTGCATCAGGAGAGGGATCGTGAGAGAGGGGATTGGCAGGTGCGAAGCGGCTGCGAGGGAGAGACCTGTGCGGGAAAAGACGGCTGCGGAAGAGAGAGGCAGGTGCGGGCAGAAACACCCATCATCCAAGCCATTGATGTCGCGTGGGATCGAACGGCGGGAGAGGCGGGTGCAGGGGAGTCCCTGCACCACCCGAGGCAGGCTCCTTAAACCCATATATATATATATATATATATATATATATATATATATATATATATATCGAACTATTAGCGAACCGAACCTGAGCGAACCTATCATTTCAAGGTTCGGTTCGTTTATTTAAACGAGCCCAAAGATTTGTTAGGTCATGTTCGGTTAGGGGGGTGGGTGGTTTACCCACCCTAACCCACTCCCTTCTCTTTCTAAGTGGGGCCCACTTTTTATCTTTTTAAAAAATTAAATAAATCAATTCTCCATCATCAATTCCATCAAAAAAATAATATATTATACCATCATATCATATAAAAATAATAAATTACACCACTTCTACTCACTTTTTCAAACTCTAATACAATCACATCACAATAACTACTCATTTTTTCAAACTCCAATACAATCATATCACAATAAACCTATTTCTAACCCACCCCCAGTTTAACCCTCTATCCAAACACCAAAACCCAAAAATGGGTTACCTGCAACCAGTTTAACCCACCTAAACCCACTATCCAAACACTCCCTTAAGGTTTGGTTCGTTTATGATCGAATCGAATTCAAATCAAACTTTTATCGAATCGAACATGAGCGAATATCGAACCCGAGATTTTTCTGACAAGCCTAAATACATCAACGCCAAAATTCCTTTCCTGATCTTTTAGTGATAGCATAGCAGATCTCATGTAATAGATGAAAGTACAATTTTACATATATGAAACATTTCCTGAAAACTAATTGCTGTATTTTTTATTCAAACTAATTGTGAGCCCTGTAATACCTATATATGAACATACTTTTAATCGTAACCCGTCTTAAAATTAGATTTCCAGCATAAAACGAGAAAAAAGATATAGAATAAAAAAGAATCGCAACACATAAATTAGAACCCAAAAAATCCAAACTCCAAGATTCAAACTAGTTGTGTGGAGGAGACGACGGAGGAGGAGTCAATGGAATGGAGGAGCATGGGAGGCGGTGGTGAAGGTTCGATGTTGGTGGAGGGGACGAGGGGTTGGAGAAGCACGGAAGGAAGCAACGAGGGTTCGGTGGTGCTGGACCTGCTGGTGGTGGCGGGAGCGGGGGAGGGGACAAGTCCAGCACCACCGAACCCTCGCTGCCGCCTTCCCTGCTTCTCCATCCCCTCGTCCCCTCCACCAACACCGAACCTTCGCCACCACCTCACATGCTCCTCCATTCCCTCGAGGCCTCCTCCACCGTCTCCTCAACACAACAAGTTTGAATCTTGGAGTTTGGATTTTTGTGGATTCTAATTTGTGTGTTGCGATCCTTTTTTATTCTATATCTTTTTTCTATGTTTATGCTGTAAATTTAATTTTAAGATAGCTTACAATAAAACGTATGCTCACATATAGGTATTACAAAACTCACAATTAGTTTGAATAAAAAATACAGTAATTAGTTTTTAGGAAATGTTTCATGTAGGTACACTACAACAAATTTGAGCTATAATGACGTTTTTTTCAAAATCCTTCACTAAATTCGTCGTTCTTAAATATATAACGACGATATTATTCGTTGCGAAATGAGTTTTCGTACTCAAAATTAGCAATGAACATCATATCTGTCATTATATCATTAGCAACGGTCCATGTAGTGACACTTTAGCAACTGTCCATATAGCGACGCTTATCCATTTCTATTTTTCAAAATATCAACTAATCGTCGCTATTTTTAGCGATGATTAATTAGAAGTTTGAAAAATAACAACAAATAAGTGTCACTATATGGACTGTTGCTAATGATAAAATGACAGATATGATGTTCGTTGCTAATTTTGAGTACGAAAATTCATTTCGCAATGAATAATATCGTCGTTATATATTTAACAACGGCTAATTTAGTGACGGATTTTGAAACAGAACATCACTATAGCTCAAATTTTTTGTAGTGGTAAAAATTAAACTTTCATCTATTGCATGAGACCTACTATGCTATCACTAAAGATCAGGAAAAGAGTTTTTGCATCGATGTGTTCCTTTCTAATCGACATGGTTCTTAGTGATTTGTGGTTATGTAATGAGTTGTTTGCATCATTGCATATTTATTGGATTGTGAATGTTGTAACTTATGCTTCAATGCTCGTCTCCTACGGTATCAGGGGTACATGACAACTGTAGAAGGGATTGTTGAAGGAATATGATGCTCGCCTTTCTGATGTAAGCACAAGTTATTGCATCATAATATATGCTCTAGAGATCAATTTTTCGTTTGAAGGCGAAGATCAACTCGTCACGGTATCTGAATGCATGAAAATTTCGGTATATCGGGTCATATATTTATAGGTGACAAGATTTTGCTTGTTTTGGTTTTTTAGGACGATGTCAAATCAAAATATCATTTGATAAATACAACTTCGTGTGTAGTGGATCAAATTGTTTTCTTTGTAATTACAACTTTGTTTGCAGTGGATCAATTGTTTTCTTTGTAGTTCGAAGGCAGCCAGTTTCCATAAAGGCAATGTGTTACAATAGATCCGATCAAAAATCTCTGAATGTAAAAGCTAGTCTTGGTATCTTATCTGTACGCAAAGGTCGGTCCCTAGAGTTGTTAGAGCACCTTTGTAGCTCCTATATCCATCATGATTTTTTAGTTATGGACGTTGTAGAATTCTCTCAGCTGAAGAAATCGGTGAACGGTTAGCGTGAATTAGGTTTCCATCCTGGTTTACTTTTGTGCTTGCTTTCTACACTTGCACGGAGTTCTTTGCGTTTCAGATTTTCTCTGGCCAATTTTAAGCTTAGGAGCTGATATTTGTCATTTGTTTATCGAAGCTTATCTATCACATTTTTGTTGCTAATGCTCAATGAATTAATGGATTAGTTGTTCCTATCGGAGCTTATCTGTCACATTATATACCAGGAACTAGAGTCTTATTACTATTTCATGATGCTGATTTTTTAGTACAGATTTTTGTGGTGGTGATCGCAGGTACCCTGGATAACCAAAACCCACTCAAATAATTTGAGTACCCGTTAGTACGGGTATCCATTAGAATGGGTTGGGTTGACCCGTTGATATGTAATGATGGATCAGGGCGGGTCATGGTTGAATGGGTCGGACACCCGTCCCATGCACACCCCTACTAGTGTGCGACTATTTTATGGATTTTCTTTGCGTGTTCTTTTTCTTGTTGATCTGACTAATCTGCCCATAGATCTAGGATTATGTATAATAAATAGTATATAAATCCTATTTATTTCTTATTTATTTGTCAATCTGTACATATATGCATATCGTACATTCTTCCCATTCTACTCTTTTTGGATTAGTTTTCTGGCTTTGCACTTTTTGTCAGATTTTTGAATCAATGTAAGGTTTTTATTCATGCAGAGATAACTAAAACAAAAGGTGATTTTAGCATGTTTTTACAGGTTGTTAAGGATTTTAAGACAAGAAGAAGCTTTTAAGTTGATGGATATGGATTAATCAAGAACCTACTCTTTTATAACAAGGGTTTGTAGGATGGATCATGTGCGATAATACTTGAGTACGTCCTTCTCCAGTGAGTGAGAAAGATAAATAACGCACCGTACTCATTCCACATCGAGAAATTTATCTTCTTAACTATTTAGTTTGATAGGTAGAAGTTTTGAGTATTGTTGACTTTGGAGCTAGACATGTGGACTAGATCTTAAATCTAGTCTGAACTATGTTGATTCATCGCTTGTAAGCTTAATTACTAATTAAGACTCAGACTAAAAGTTATATCTCTATAGACACACACAGACGGAAATATATGTCTATAATTATATTTACAGATCTCCTTTAAATAAGTGGGATCTTCAAATGATTGAAAAAAGCTCATTATAAATTCTGTTATATATAAATCTAATGGTTTCATCAATTTCACTTATTCAAAAGGATATTTTGATTATATTATCTCATTTTAAATTTTAAATTTTATTTAGTATTCTAAATTATGTTTACCTCATCTTTTTATTGCATTTCTTATTTCGCATCTTATTTTGGCACTACTCGATTACATCTTTGGTCAATATATATTGTCAGGAAAATATTGTTTGCAAACTCCAATAATGATTTTATTGGATACCAATAAAAGGTTTGTTATTTGACAACTTGGCTTAAATAATTTCAGTAGGAGTAAATGGTCCAATAGCCAAAAAAATTTGTGTAGTGTTCAAGGCTTAAACTCCGGCCGACTATGTTACATTGACTCGTAACTTTCTCTCATTTTTGCCGACGTTAGCAATTTAGATGGTTGTTAACGGGCTTAATTGAACTCAAGTTTAAACAAACTATCATGTGAAGTAGGTTTTTTTCGATAACGACTCAGATATAGACTCAGTGTGCTACATTGATTTCGGAGCGTTCTCTCGTTCACTTTCAAACATAAAGAAGCAACTTATTTTATGTTGCATGCCATCATCGAACTAAACAATACAAAATATTATATTTGTCCTTCCATATATATATATATATATATATATATATATAGGAGAAACTTCAAATGAGACGGGGTCTCATTGTGATTATGATGTGCCGCAATATTCAGCCGTTGGATTCGGATCGTTGGACATGATTAAAACCGGATTCGCAATAGAAAACCACCATCAAAACCGCCCTCTATCCCATTTTATGGAAATTCTTAACCTATTACCATAATTCCGAGTATTAATACTTTCCTTCTTTTACAGAACCATCCAATTAATTTTATGGACCGCGAGCTCCCCTTTACGGAAGTAAATTAATACTTTCCTTCTTTTATTATTATCATAAGCACCCATCGATACATCCTCAAGATTACTCAATTAATTTTTTCCATTTATATCTCAATGTTAATTTTTAATTGTAAAGTCGGAACCATTGTAATAGGTGTATGCTATTTCGAATACTAATCAAGTGTTTGTATTATTATACGTTCAAATTTCAAATTTGTTTCAATGTATTCAAATTTTTGATGTAAAAATTCATTGTGAAATCTGTTAATACGTTCAAATTTCAAATTTGTTTCAATATATTCAAATTTTCGATGTAAAAATTCATTGTGAAATCTGTTAATTAAATGTTCATGAATAATTTTTTAAAATACATTTTTTACAATCTAAAATATATTTACATTGTTCAATAAATGAAATTGGTCGTAATGAAACCTCGTTATCATATGGATAGACACAAATATAGTATATCTGTTGTTATTTAAACCAACAAAATATGAACAAATTTTTGTAAATTTATTAGCTATATTTCAAAAAAGTATCTTACAATAGTAATTCGTTAAATTATTATTCAATAAACTATCCCTAAAAAGCAACCTTTTTTGAAATAATTTGTATTTACTATATAAATTAGCCGTCATGAAGTATGTTTTAAAGAAATTAGTCATGCCTAATTTGTAGACCCGTGTTTTTCTCTAATATCCCCTGAAAATCGCACGTTCGTATTCTCCAAATTTAGAATTTTTTTCCGTCAAAACCATTCCATATAATCTTAGTGGTTTTTATCCCATCCATCCGTTCATAATCCAACCGTAATTATGGTTGGCTCTCTATAATCTCTATGAGACCCCACCTCATTTGAAAGGGTCCCTATATATATATATATATATATATATATATATATATATAGGATTTCTTTCAAATAAGACTTGGCCCTTCCATCCCTAAGGAAGGCCAGCCTCTTTTTTGTATAAAACTGGATGACTTTAGTAGAATACATATACAGTTTTGTATTATAATGTGAAGTTTTAATGTTTGTATTATAATGCATAGTTTTGTATGTGGCTTTGTATTTATAACGTGCACCTATAATACAAACTGTATACGTATTCTATTAAAGTGTTCGTGATTTCTACAAAAAAAAGCTGGCCTTCCTGAACTCAGGAAAGACTGCGTCTTATTTGAAAGGGCCCCTATATATATAGGGAAAAAGGAGTATGCACCTGCGGGTACAGCTAACTAGCTACACCCGACCATTTTTCTTATTGATTTTTTATTTTTTTTGAAAAAAACTTATGGAGATTTACTTAGTTTATTGACAAGAATATGTGTTTCAAATTTCATGAAAAACAAACACCCCTAGCATGCCCATCTAGTTACGGTCAATTTCAATAATTCTGAAACTGTTAAAATGTCACAGCCTTGATGGAGATGATAGAAATATAGAATTTAGTTGAAATTAGTATGATATCATGGTGATATATGATGATCTAAATCTCCCTATGTTTCATTTCAAAAATACAAAAAACCAATGAAAAAAATAGTCGGGTGCAGCTAGTTAGCTACACCCACCGGTGCAGCTTCCCCAATCCCATATATATATATATATATAGGGAAAATGTGTCTGCTCTCTGGGAGTAGCTAACGGGGCTACTCCCACCCCTATTTTTTTTCCAATTTTTTTTATTTTTTTTGGAAAATAAAAATTTGTATATTCATCAATATATCCCTCTAACATTCTATTAAAATTTCGTCAAAAACAGAGACTCTTAGGCCCTCCACCCGGACGTTATTTTTTAACGGTCGCAGGATTTTTTAAATCAACCATTTTTGGATGGAGGTCGTAGGAGTCTCTGTTTCTGACAAAATTTTAACAGAATGTTAGAGGAATATAGTGATGAATATACAACTTTTTATTTTCCAAAAAAATAAAAAAATGGGGGAAAATGGGGGTGGGAGCAGCCCGTTGGCTCCTCCAAGGGAGCAGCCACATTTTTCCCATATATATATATATATAGAGAGAGAGAGAGAGAGAGATTAATGGGGCTGCCCCCGGGTCCTTTTCGGTGCTTTTTTTATTTTTGTTTGAAAAATATCGTCACGTATATTCATCCCTATATCCCTTCTATATGCCATTCGAATTTCGTCAGAAACAGTGACTCCTACGGCCTTCATCGTGATGGTATCGATTTAAAAAATCATGTTACAATTAAAAAATGATTGTCTCGATGAAAGTCGTAGGAGTCTCTGTTTTTGACGAAATTCGAATGGCATATAGGATGGATATAGGAATGAATATACATGGCAATATTTTTCAAAAAAAATAAAAAATAACGCCGAAAACGGCGCGGGGGCAGTCCCATTAAACTCCTATATATATAGGATTTCTTTCAAATAGGACGCAGTCATTCCTAAGTTCAGAAAGGCCAGCTCCTTTTTTGTATAAAACAGTATGGATTTAGTAGAATACATATATAGTTTAGTATTATAATATGCAGTTTTAATATTTATATTATAATGCGCAGCTATATATATATATATATATATATATAGAGAGAGAGAGAGAGAGAGAGAGAGAGAGCATGAATCCCACTCCATGGAGTAGGTAACTTACTTACTCCATTTTCTTTTTTTCAAAATTTTTTTAATTTTATTTTGAAAAATGCTCCCAAGGATTTTCATAAATATATCTTCTAATATATTATTCAAATTTCGTCAGAATCATAGACTCATACGGCCTCCATTCAGACAGTCATTTTTTAACAGTTACAGATTTGTTGTATTTTTCATGTTCTGAATGGAGGTCGTAGGAATCTCTGTTTCTGATGAAATTTGAATTACATATTGGAGGGATATATTTATGAAAATCTATGGAAGTATTTTTCAAAAAAAATAAAAAAAAATTGAAAAAAAGAAAGTGAAGTAGGTAAGTTACCTACTCCATTGAGTAAGATCCCTTTCCTCATATATATACATATATATATATAGCGCATCTGACAAAAAAAAATAGCAAAAGCATATATTATAATAATATTTATAATTGATGATTATATGAAACGTACATGTACAGTGAGGGAGGAATGGATGGTGAGTCATGTACAGGCACTAGCAGCTATTGGTATGGCCACTTGTAGTTGCAGTAGTGGTGGTGGTATCTTGAGGGGTAGGATCCTCCAGCAGTAGCAATTGGTCCACCTCCCATCTCTGTATGGGTGCAACCCTCTCATGGAGTGGTGCATACTCCTGCAAAAACACCAACAACAATAGAAAAACCAGCAGCATGTCATTCCCCACTTCTCTCTTCCTGCAACTTTTGGTTTGTCACCAAACCCAATAATTCAGTGTCCAACCAAAAAGCTTACAAGGGCTCTGTACAAAGGGCGAGAGAGAGAGAAAGTTTAATTGTCTTGTTGCTGCCACAGCATCGCAGCACCTTCCTTTTTAAGGCATTTCTCTTTCAGCAAAATAAAATATATAGCTCATAACCCTTATTAAATGACATTTTTTAAATCTGAAATTAGTTGACCTTCCCTTAATGTAATAGAAAATATGACGGTTGTCCTCCTTGGTTGCTTAAATATGAGCTTATGCGTTTAATTACCTCCATTTTCCTGATGAGCTCTTCAGCATTGTCAGCCGATACAACGATGTGCCTCGCAGAGTCCTCGATGAAACCTTCCTCGACCCCTTTGTCGAAGAGCGCAAGCAAGCTGTTGTAATACCCATCAACATTCAGGAGGCCAACCTGCCAAATTCCCAACAAAACCACAGTTTTGTTATGCGTATACATATATACATATTCAAGTATCTATTTTGTAGGCTTACTTACTGGCTTCTCATGGATTCCAAGTTGAGACCATGCTATGATTTCCAGTAGCTCTTCCATGGTTCCATACCCACCTAGAGAAAGATATGCATGAACTCCTTTCATGAGAATGTGACTGCTAAGATCTAGATTTTTAATGAAGCGAAGAGGGTTCTTATTGGGTCAGAGAAGTGGAAGGAGAATGTTGCTCTATTTAAGGACCTGGAAGGGCAATAAAGGCATCTGCATGCTTGGACATCACTGCCTTCCTCTCGTGCATGTCAGCAACAGTCTTCATTTCCCCAATGGTCTCCCCAGAAATCTGCATGCACAAACCCACACATTTGCATCTTTAGACCGCATTAGTGATGCACAGAGCGGAGAGAGAAAGAATAGTGTTTGTGGAGGAAGCACATTAACCTCTAGTGGAGTGAGAGCTTTCGGGATGACCCTGTGTGAGTAGTTAAAGAGAAGGAAGAAGGGATTAACCAGCTGCTCAAACTAGGAAGTGGATAGAGAAGAAATCTAAAAGATTTCCTCATTGAGATGAACAAGATATCTACCCAATAACATGGCAGCCGCCACGGTATACAGTTTCAGAGATGAGACCCATGAGCCCAATACTTCCACCGCCATAGATCAGATCAATTTTCTTCTCCACCTACAAAAGATAAGTTATATATGATGGCCACTTCCCTTTTATTATATAATCTCCGAAAGAGTTCTTACCATCTGCCTCCCGAGAGAAAGAGCTGCCTCACTGAAAGACGGGTTCTTCCCTGATCTACTGCCACAGAAGACACAAATTCTCCGGAACCTCCCCCTAGCCCCGATACCCAATTCCCCCTCGTCTCTCCCTTCCATACCCTCTTCGAGTAAGGGGAACACGAGCCCACCCCACAAAGAGATAGGGAGACAAGGAGGTGTGTGGTGATAGCAGTGGACAGAAGTGGAGAGGAGACACCACTCCTCCCTTCCCCCTTGATGTCCACTCAAAGGGGAAGAAGCACTTGGGTGTTGGAGAAGGACCCAACAAGAATCAGCAAACCCATCTCCGTCCCCCCTCTTTATTTCCAGCAACTCAACCACCTCCCTCAGCTTCTGTCTCTTCCCCCATAATCGTTATTGTCTACTTTGTCTTTGATCTCTCTCCCTGTTTTTATTTAATATTAATTTACACTTCATGCAAATGGGAAAACAGCACATACACATCTTTCCCTGCCCAATCAATGTCCTCCTGTTTGGATTTCCCCCAACAAGTACTCAAAAACTCCCCCACCCCATTACTCCACCCCCACACTTTACTGTCCTTTACCCCCACCATCCCTTTTCCCCTGCAAGAAATGCCCCCACACATCTCTTAGTTCATCACTAGTGTATCCTCTTTCTACACCCTGCCCACCTTTCTTTCTTCGCCTTTACTATGCCCAAACAGGGTTGCCCAGAATCTTACTGTCTGTAACATCTTTGGTTCCCTGTTCAGCACCATTGTTCTTCCCCTTGTTGTTATTGGCATTTTATTGCTCTTGATTCAGAATCCCATCTGCTGCACAGTGGAGAAACAAAGCCCTTGCGAAAAACGCCACAATAACTGTTGGCTGTTTACCTATGGTCAGATGCAAATTGGCGAAATTGGATTGATTTTTGCAGTAAATGATAAGTCTGTCCATCAATTCCATTGGATCCAGCAATTTACTGCGAGGTAGGCTGGCAGAGGAATGTGTGCAATTGTTGGTGTGAAGTCTCGTCTAGATTTCTTTTTAAATTAAATTAGACGACAGCGCTGGAAAGCCCTATAATACATAGATTGATGATACACCAAGATTTTCAAGTTTGGAGCAGAAGTAATAAACAGTAGAATCCTTCACATAATGAATCTCTTTCTCAAAGTTCATCCTTACTTGGATACGCCCTAGTTGATATAATTTAGGTGAATGTTTCAAGTCATTACTGATAGATTACTAAGTGAGCTTCGAATAATTACCATCATTATTTATTTACTTGTATTTCAAAATTGTTGAAGATTCCCCATAGGTTTAGACTGTAAGTCCGGTTGTACATATAAAATCAAGGGGACATTGTCGGCATCTTGAAACACCTCCTACCGGTTGTACATGATGTCAAAGATAGATTGGTTGTTGATGATACGCTCCTTGATCGTATTTTCAAAGTCCCTATTACCACAGTTAAGAGCATTCCTCCAAGTTGTCGTATTGCTTTCTCTCAGGCCCTTAAAACAACGTTATATCAAGTTATCGCATGACGCGGGTCGATTTATTCGGTGAGTTGCTACTTCTTCCACGCTGCACCCTGCAGGTTTGTAGGCCTATGAATAGGCGGGATAGAATATCTGACAATAGAAAGTCCTTGCAAGAACAACTTATTCTTAGCTCAATCACTACGTGGGCCAGTGCAAACGATTTCACCAAGTGGGTGGGTGATATTTTGAAACATGATCTTCCTGATGCTTTGTGTCATAGTCAGAATAATTTTGTAGAAGAGAATAAATATCAAAGCTCCAACATCAGACAATGTCTTTGCAAGGTGTCAGATGGGCACTTTTACAACAATCTTAAAGGTTTTGTGCTCTTCAGGAGTGGCTCCGTATAATGAAGACACCATGAAGATCTTGGAAGCTAAACATCCGTGTGAGCCACCTCCTTCCCTGTCAATTACATTGATGTCGGAGACTCCTCTTATAGCTGATGCAAATGCTATTTTACGGTCTATCAAATCGTTTCCCAAAGGGATATCATGTGGCAGAGATGGTCTGAGAGCTCAATACATTTTATATGCCCTTTGTGGGGAGGGGTTAGTAGTTGCCATTAATCTCCTATGTGATATTTCCATGGTAGTTAAGTTATGGCTAGGTGGGAGATGCCCATTGAGTTTGGATGAGTTTGTAGCCTCTGCACCTCTTACTCCACTACTCAAACCTGACAACAGCATATGTCCTATTGTTGTAGGTACTATCTGGAGACGTCTTGTATCCAAAGTTACTATGACAGGGATAAGCAAAGAGATGTCTAAATATCTCAATGACTTTCAACTTGGGGTTGATGTATCTGGAGGAGCAGAAGCCATCTTACACAACACATATATACTTTTGAGCAAGCTTCACAGTTACGAATCTCTATATACTTCCAGTAGGTTTTTTTAATGTTTTCAACATGATTGATAGATCTCTAATGCTTTGTGAAGTTAGAAAGAGATGTCCATATATTTCTTCATGGGTGGAGTTTATATATGCTCAACCCACCAGATTATATATTAAAGATAATCATTTATGATCAACTACCGGAGTGCGGCAAGGTGATCCCTTAGGTCAACTTCTTTTTTCTCTTGCCTTACACCCACTTATTCATGAAATCAGAGACAATTATAGACTCCTTCTCCACGCTTGGTATCTCGATGATGGGACTATCATCAGGGACACTTTGGAGGTAACCTAGGTGCTTGATATTATACAACGTAGTGGTCAAGAGATGGGGCTTATGCTGAATATAAAAAATAGAGCTTTTCTGGCCTTCGTGTATTGGACAGAAGATCTGCAAAGGGTTTCTTCCCATGAATATTGGGAGGCTTGTGCTTGGAGTGCGGTTACTTGGAGGTGCACTGAGTAGGAACAAAGACTTTGTTGAAGACCTGGTTATGATGAGGGTGACAAAAATTGTTGACTTAGTGCATTTACTTCCTTAATTGGATGATCCACAAAGTGAGCTTCTTTTATTATGGTCTTGTATGTATTATGCTAAGCTCACGTTTGTCTTAAGGACACGTGAACCCGCAAATATGGGATGAGTTGCTACGTGGTTTGACAAAGGGCTTCACGGAGCTATTGAGGATATTGTGGTTTGTGGAGGTCATTTATTTGGCAATCTTCAGTGGAGGGTGGCGTCACTACCCATTAGACTTGGTAGTGTTGGTCTACATTTAACTCTTGAGGCTTCTTCATATGCTTTTGTGGCCTCTAGACCTCAATCATGGGTGCTCCAAGATCACATTTTACGAGGCAGTAGGTTACATGATATGGATTCTGACTTTCTTTGCGCTTTGGATGGCCTACGTGCCACACTTCCATCTCTCGATCTTACATGTTTTGTTAACAAGGATACCATCCCCCCTAAAGCCAAGAATGCTTTGGCGAGTTCTCTTTTTAGAAAAATTGTTAAAGAATTGGAAGTTAAGTTTCACATGATTGCTAGACAAAAACATTTTTTCATTGTTTACAAGTTCACCATGCTCAAGACTTCCTCCTTGCTATACCTATTGAGGGCCTTGGGATGCATATGCCACCTATTGAGTATTGTATTATCATCAAGTATCGCCTTACGATTCCTCTATATAGATGATGAGGCTTGTCCACTATGCCATAAATCCTGCTTAGACGCTTTTGGGGAGGCATGCAATTGCCGTGAACTCCCAGGTTTTAATTATAGATATAATTTTTGTAAGGGCTGTCCTTTATGATGTACTCAGACAAGCTAGGGTTTCTTCAAAGAAAGAAGCACATGTGAATTTTCGATGGATCCACAAGAGGGAAGATCAACACTCAGACCAGCAGATGTTTTAATATTTGGATGGGCTGGAGGGAAGCATGCATGTATTGATTTGACTAGAGTTTCTCCATTGGTGTGTCCCATAAGGAGTGATTTTATTACGAGACACACTGTACAGAAAGCTTCCTCAACTAAATTTGCTAAGCATGAGAAGGCGTGTATTGATAATCAATATGTATTCATCCCTTTTGGTTTTGATACCTTTGGATTCTTACAACTAAAGCAGTAGGGCTGCTCAAAAGGGTCCAAAAAATTATGCATAACATTGCTATGATCCTAAGGTCTATAGATATTTTATTTCGAAGAATTGGATTTATCATGCAAAAGGGAATGATAGCACAACTTGTTACCTGTCTCCCATCAATATCTATGTAATAACTTTAGCTAAAATAGGACAACAATCATAACAGACGAATTGCATACCTAAGTGACTATGTGGTCTCTCCATTTCTCTCCCTTGTCTACATGTGAGGAACTTCCTATTCATGTTTCAGTTTTCTTGGCGTAACACTATAAATTAATAGATGAAAAGTTGATAAATTGCATACTAGAAAATTTTGATTGTATTCGTAAGAACAACTTGTTTGCAGACCCCTAAGTTGCCTACATAATTCTTGTTTACCATACGAAGCTCTTTTGTTTACATAACACTCTTTTACAACACCCATGTGAACAAGGACGGAGGGAGGCGAGACTAAAAGGGAGTCAGGCCTCCCCTCACTCCATGCATCCCCTCCCTAATTTTAGGAGATACCAGATTTGATACATGTGAGATTAGTTTATGTTTTCAAATGTAAAAGTTAAAAAATGTTGATTGATAAAAAATTCTATCCCATTTGAACAACTAGTGTACCCGTTCGACTTCCCGTTCTTTTTAAATTGTTTATTTCCATAAATGTTAATCCACGATGCATACAATCCGTCTATTCGTCCCCCTTTCTAAGAATACCATAATGACATTTTTACCAGCTTGACATCTTCTCGTTCCTGCATTCTTCAACACAAATGAACTGGATTCCGACAGTTTCTTGTGTCGCAACTCCAACGCATGTATTTTGACATCATCTCGTCCTCCGATTCTATTGATTTGATCCTACCCTCCCTCATTGCTCGATGGAAGTGTACACATAACACCACCATCAAATATAGTTTTTAGTTTATTATTCTTTTTCAGTTGATAAATCCCTACAAAATCAACCTTAATTCTCATCATATATGGATCTTGATTCTTGAAATTTTCTACTTCAAGTTATAAAACATCTAAAACATGATAATAAATGGAATACAAATATTGGATTGCATGATCCATGAAGAATTTCCAATAGCAATTTACAGTAGGAGGTCAAGAAGAAAGAGAGACTCGATTGAAGATGCCGACGCTATACAGAGCGAGGTAAGAAAATGCGAGGTACTTTCTGCTACTCTACTCTACCCCCTTATTTAAATGGAAAGTCTCGTGTGTATACTCCCTTAGAAGAAGGTATATAGTCAGTGGATTTCGAGGTAGTAGTCGAGCCCTCACACCTTGATCTTTCTACTTTCCAGGTCTCTAGTTTAGCTTTTTCTATCACAAAGAGCTTCATCATAGTTATCGGATTGGTTCGACTGTGTGTGACCCTAGGACTCGCTCTTAGCCCAAAATTAGGGAAGCCATTGATTTGACTGGTATCATCTGTTGTACCAGAATATATCAAACCCCAAGTCAAAAGGCTAGAGAATAAAAATGAAGCTAGGGTATGGCAGTCAACTTCTGTCTTCGTTTTCTCTTGATCACATTCATCCCATGGATCTTCTCCTTTTTTGAGGTCCTTCCTCTGAAATCCACATTGGTTAATTTTCTACAAATGGGTTATTGCGCGACTGAAGGGAGAAACTATTCCCATGGAATTTACTATGAGATCATTTAAAGAAAATGAACCGTTCCTTTTTTGGATTATAAATCCTTTAAATTTCTTGCTTACTAAATAGATAAGATTTGAAATTGATGGATTCCAACTAAATCAACCTTAAAGCTAATAATATATATTTTTATTCTTGAAATCTTCTACTTCAAATTATAGAAAATCTATAATGAACAAAAAATGCATGCCTATATAAAAATTTCTAATACCAATTTATTTGAAAAATCAAGTCCCTGAGAATCACATCATATCTCATTCTCAGCATATAACTACTTGAGACAAAGCTCCAAAAGTCCCAACTTATAATTGTGATAATTTTTTGGAAGCAACAGAAATCAAAAGTTAGTAAAATATACTCAAAACACTAACGGTACATTAGTAGGGATGCAATCGGATGCAGATATATATATATATATGTATATGTATATGTATCTGACCATCATTGCAATCGGATGCATCAGGGTATATGAGTAATACGATCACTCAAAGGATCATACAGGTTCACTACAGAACCAGAAACATGACTGAAGGATATGGAAAGATTCTTAAGCACATCACGAAAGCATGAGGATCGCATCGTATGCTATCAGGAGCAACTAGTCATACTAGTTACTCGAGGCAGCGAAATTTAAAAATTTTCAACGATGAAACCACATGATTTAAGAACACTTCTCAGATCTTTTCATCTAAACCACAAACACGTATTAGCTTTACCTTTTGAAGCGTAGTTGCGATCGAGTTTTTAAAGGAAGAGACCTCCTATCTCAAGTCCGATCCGACATAGGAGACATTTGCGAGCGCATTTATGAGACACGTGCTCCTCGTAATTCATGTTGATAATCCAAGGAATGAGTCTCTTGATCTCGTCTCACGAGATCCGATATCTTCTTCACGAATGAGGTGCACCGAAGGAGATGGAGATCCACGAGCAAACAATCCAACAGCATAACGACGATGCTACGATGATGGTGACTCTCTCTAGGGCTCCATGGTGGACGGCCATAATGAGAGAGAGAGAGAGACTTGGCATGTAGAGAGAAAGATGGAGAGAGTTTAATTCCTCTTGGAATTATGTGTGTTTCAAAGGCAAGGGATACCCTTCCTTTTATACTAGTTGGATGCCCATGGATCTTAATCCATGCGCTCTCTTAATCTACGGTGTAGATTAAAAGTTTATTAATCAATGACCAAGATTTGTTGCATCAAAAAACAACAACAATTAGTTCAAAATAAATAACTTTATCCCTTTTCAAGATAATAATTAATTCATTTTAAAATAATTAATATACATAAAAAATATTGAAGACAAAGTCACTTTACTATAAATAGGGTGGCCGTCCCCTCCCCCTGAACAAGTCAAGGTGGATGGCCACCATTATAGAGATAATGTCTTCATATATCTATATATGTAAATTAATTAATATGCAATAAAAAATATCGCATTTATCTTCACAAAAATAATTCCAAATTAAATTTGTGAAAACTTGAATCATGAAATTGACAAATATGAATCATATTCATATATCCAACATAATATGTAAATTAGATTTACAATTAATTGTTTATTGTGAATCCCATTCACAACAACATATAATATGTAAATTCCATTTGCAACTAAATCTCTCATCATATTATAAATCATATTTATAATATCCATGATTATCGTGGATAGTGATATCCACATTAATCATATCCTTCATACTTTAATCATATTTAGTCATATTGGGTCTTTATTATGAATCACATTCACATTATTCACAGCTTTGATAATTAAATCACATTTAATTATCTTAGATAACTTCCCTTATAATATGAATCAAATTCATATTATTCATGATAATTAAATCACATTTAATTTTCAATATCTCAATGCTCAGATACATAATTCAACAATGGAATTATTCTTGAACTCTTTCAAGGATAATGCTATTTCTCCGTGGATACTTGGAGATAAGGACATGGTGATTATATTCTTCCACATATAGTGACTTGGATATTGAGATCACATCTCAAATCCAGATCTTGTGGACCTCTCATAGATGCTTGATTAAATCAAGACCGTAAATCTAATCTTCTCATTGCATCTGAATTGCATTCATATCAGTGTCCAATACTTGGACCGATATCAGATCACTTCTCTACTAGGAGGAGTCACTAAAATCCAGACATGTTTCATCACTCCCTAGGAATGGAAGCGTCATGGTTATACAATTGTTTACGATTACACCACCCTCACGTATTCCTAATACATGTACATCCTGCATACTGGAAGATATAGATTAAACCCAAAGTATTAGATCAATTTTACACTATCTACTTCAAGTTTTTATCACTAAGTTTCTCATTTGATCATTGGGAGTCGGTATCGATCATATACCTTCAAAAAGCATATATCATACCTAGTCATTGATCATATACTTTCCAAAAATATATATCAAACCAACAAATTCAGTCAAGCTTCCAAAGTGAGACGACCGTGAACGGAATTTAATTCTTTCCAATATCTCATGAGTGAGTTCATGTCTTCGGTTCAGTAAATGAACCTGTATGATCCCTTCGAGAGATCGTATTACTCAAATGCGCTTGCATGCACAACAACGCATTGGTGTATAGACCTTGATTAGGTCATCAACCTATTAGTCTGCCAAATGTACATACTCAGATATATAGTAACACATCTGTCTCCGAACAGAGGATGCGTGCTTATATCGTGACAACATACGACATAGGTCTTTGATTATTCAATCTCGATAAGTCAACTCTTTGACCTAACTTATCTAACACTTCTGAATCTCTATTCCTATGTATAGGACCTACATCAAGAGGTTGGTTAGATATCAGACTTTAGAGAAAGGATTGCCATCTCCTTCTCTGGCTGGAGATCATCTTTAATAATCATTTGACGGTGCTTAATGAGTCCTCAATCTAACTCTTTATATATTCATCCAAGCACCACCCTCTATGATTCAACAATTAAATCAACAGTTGTATGATCATTAAGATGGCCATGATACATAACCCTAATTGTACTAAGGGACCTATTATGCAAATTAATTATTCTTCATTTCAAATCAGGGAATGATATTTGCAATAACATTTATTGCATAATGGCTCGCAGTGGCTCGCATGTCCAACAATCTCCCCTAGTCCAAAGAGCCATTAATGGGATAATCTTTAAACCCACACTCATGTGACAATCATAGGCTATTTAGAAAAATATCCAGGTAAGCTGATCGGTCACTCTATTCCCAAGAGACTATGCCAAGTTCTTTTACAATACTTACATATTCCCTAGTAATAATACATGCATCCAATGCGAATGTTGCATCTTATGCAACCAATACTCATTCTTGTTAGTTATAGCATCCTTGACAATACAACTCAATAATTATCATAACTAGTATTTCCATTATCCTTTTCAGAATACCCCTATTCCTAGAGATCTCTAGCTCCTAAGGTATCCGTAGTTAAGACAATTTAGATCTCTATCTATAAAGTCTTAATTTCTTGAAGATAAGACTTTGAGATCACTATCTCTAAGTCTTGTAATCTTTGAAGATATTTTCATTACTGAAACTAAGTGTTTTTTCTCTATAGTAGGATTAGCAACCGTTTACTATTCGTACTGCATGGCAGACATCTGGCTTTTGTACATATCTAGCATACATTGAGCTTCCCAAAGCTAATGCACTAGGGCATGTAGATTTGGTATTCACATCCTCAACTATTTGAGGTGTTATCCCTTTAGATAGATCAGTACAATATCTTAAGGGAATCAAGCCTTTCTTGGATTTTTTTTCAGAAATTGTAATGTTCAAGGTGTACTGCTAATGTGACAACCCTAATACCCTCTTTTCTTTACTTCTGAACAACTTAAGAACTAAGATTTAAGAGCTATCCTTGAGATCATATCTCAAGGTATGGAATGGCCAGTCTATAGAACACTTATTATTATCCTTATATCATTCTAAATTATTATGATATCATCTACATTTAACACGATGAACACAATGGCACTCCTACTTTGCTTTACACGATTTATCAAGATTCTATCTAAAATCATAACATTTATAATTTCATCAAATACAATGTTCCAACTACAAGAAGCTTATTTGAGTCCAAAGATGGAGTCCTTCAGCTTGCTTATCTTTCTTTCCTCAACCATGAATCCTCGGGCTACTTCATATGAATATCCTCGGAGAGGTATTCACATAGGAATGGAATCTTGACTTCCATCTTGAAGTTATCATCGTCAAGTTGTGTAGCTATAGTTAGCAATATTCTAATGGGTTTGAGCATGGTCATTGAAGAGCAAGTCTTATCGCAAGCGATGTCTTCTCTTCGGTGTGTAGCTCATGGCTACAAGCCGTGCTTTGAAGGTTTGTACCTTCTCATCAGGTTCCCTCTTTCTCTTGAAGATCATTTACACATAACAGGTCTTACGCTTATAGGTGGATCCTCGAGGGTCCATATACAACACTTGTATATGAAGTCTAAATTAGACATTATTGCTAACATCCATCTTTCCATGTCATGATCTTTAGAATCTTCATCACATGAAGTCAGATCATTTTCATACGTAAATGACACATGGAATCCATCCTCAAACTCATTTGAAGATGTATTAATGTTTAATCTTTAATTGTCCTTTTAGTTTCCGATTTATTGAGCCTTATTATCTTCTCAAGATTCAATGAGTTCCTTCACTTCATTTTCTTGACTCTCAAGAGTCTCATCCTCTAAGAATCATATCCTTAGAGGTGAAATCTTTTAAGAATCTCAGGTCATAAAAGTAGGTATCCAATACCATCCTTTATTTTCCTAATGAAGTAGCATGCTTTTGTGATAAATTCAAGCTTACTTGCATCCATGAGAAAGTTATGGACCAAGCAACCCTAAATCCTCAAGTGCCCAACACTAGGCTAGGTTCCAAACCATAGAGTATGAGGATGTTCGGGTTTAGATTTGCATGGAATCTTAATAAGGATATATATATTGTAGTCTCTAATACATAGATACCTATAAACTAAGAGGTAATTATGGTAAGATTCATCATTGATGAAGTCATGTCACACATGATCCAATTGTATCTCCCTACAACTCTATCGAGTTTAGGTGTATTAGGAGGAGTGAGATAGGAATGATATTCCTTTCTCCATAAGGTATGAGTTCATCTAATAGGTACTGACTACCTAGATTAGATAAAATTCATTTTCATCTTCCTTCAAAGTTTTGTTCTAAACCAAAATTGTGAAATCCTTGAACATTTCAAAGTTTTATAAGGTGAAGGGAAGAAATCTCATATCACAACTAATCATCGAATGATATCACATGTCAAAAATGTTTATTATGATACAGATGATCCACATACATCAATATGTATGAGATCTTGAATACCTTGACATCTTACACCATTCTCAGAGAAGGGTGTATTGGACATTTTTACATTGAATACAATATTCACAAGTATGTAAGACTGAAATTTCAGACATTCTAAAGTGTCATCTCTTACCGGTCTATTTATCAATAGACATATGTCCAAGACATTATGCTAGTTCATTGTCAAATGATCTTCATCCTCCTATTGGGTCTTAGAGACATTCTCATAGACTCAGGGCTCTCCCACTGAAAATATAAAGTCTATTTATCATATAGAAGTTGTTGCAACAATTGCATCGATATCCATGTAGATGACTATTAAACCTTAAGATAAAAAATTTGTAGTCTTCTAAAACATTTACAACCAATTGCAAGTGTTATTAGAAGAATGAGATACAACTATTAGACTTATATATTATCAAATAAGAAAGTCAATTTCAATGATTAAATGTAGATTATTCCGATGCACTATTCGAGTCCTTCTCTATGGATCCTAGATTGTCTAGATAGTTACACTATCAGTACATTATTTTATTGCAGTATTTGCATTCATCCAACTATTTGAATGTTATATGGAAGTTACAGAAGTATAATCAACTCCTTGACTTTCCTTCTTGCTTGGGTCAGACCCATGCTTCCACTGTGCTCCCTTCATCTATAAATAACCATTGCTTAAGACAAAGGATCTCTTATGTTAAATTAAAAGGATTTCAATTTAAGAGTATTTCAACATTTATACATGCTTCATTCAATTCATACAATATGAATATTCTGAAGCTTCATGAATGACTAGAGTAGACATAGTAAAATGATGACACTCATCATATCTATATCCATCTAAACTCTAAAAGACTTTGGTTCAGGTAGGTACTCAGACATTTTGAATACATCATCTCTTATAGAGCCACAATTCTACATGATGCAGTGAACCATGTCATTCATGATTAAATGTCGAGAGCACATATGTATGCCAGAAACATCTTCTAAGGATTCATAAGGATTATTTGACAATTACGATCATCATCGACATGATACTTCCAAAGTACATTCGACGAGAGATCAAGTCTATAGAGATATACAAATAATAGGGTTATAGTTCTATTTTCTATTTAATTGTCACTCCTCATTATTATGAGGAAACTTGCACATTACAACCATACATTATGTGTCCAACTACAAGTACAATATCTTGATCATGGATCCAATCCATGATATTTACTGGTTATTATTGAGTATAGTATTGAATGGGTTTAGTGAAGGATTATCCGAAATAAGAAATTTTCATATATATATTTGATTTAGGAATTTTATATCAAAGTTATCTTCCATAGTCAACACTGAAAGTTCATTTCCTTAATCACTTTCAATGAAAGAGATATACTTACCATTATATCTCAAGCAAGATCTGGGATCTCCTTTCTTATCTTTGTTACATCTCAATAATATGAGAACCTGTAACTCAGATAATAAGAAGAAGGAACACATTCTGCCTTACAAGTCCAACTTGCATTCCCATTTCGATCTTTAACACTCGGGCCTACTGTTGAAGACGAAAAAATCAAGCGATCGTATTGATCCACAAGGCGGATCAACAGTCGATGCGGTGACCGCTCGAAAATCCGAACTTCGAACAACAATTAACCCACGACAATCAAGTTAAGCAGTGAAAGTGTGTGGAGTTAAAATTTATTATAACTCTACAACAAGATGTGTATAGTGCAAGTATGTGTAGAGGTCGAACACAAGGAGCAGACAGGTAGAACGGGGCAAAAATGCTCAAAATGAGTGTGTATGTGATCAAGTGTCTACTATGCTAATTTTTTGTGGGTTTTTTATTTTATATTTATTTTATATTTTTTTAATTTTATAATTTTGTATTTTGATTTTCAATTTACTGATTTTTTATTTTCTTTTTATATTTTATATATTTTTTTATTTTCTTTTTCAATATTGGAATATATATACGATATAGGGGAGAGAGAATGAGATATTTATAAAAATAAGTAAAAGTAGTCAAAAATTAGGAAATAAGATGTTTTTGGTCTTTTTATAATTTTCTACTATTTTTATGATTTTTGGGAATTTTTAGAATATTTTTGGTATTTTTAAATGTCAAAATACAAGAAAACAGTGAATATAAATGTTGGCCGAAATCAAAATGGGAATGAAAAATAGCAAACAGCAACAAAATTTTCCCAAATTATTAGTAAACTAAAGATAACAGAATAAAGAAAATTCAGGAAAAGAAAACACAATTTTTAGATTTTTTTTTTGAATTTTATATATTTTTTTGAAGGTTTTTAGAGTTTTATAATTTTTAAGAGTTTTCTTTTATATTTTTTAGTGATTTGGACTGGAGTTAGAACACAATAAGATAAGAAAAATATATTTTTTGGGATTTTTCTGATGTGTTTTTATATTTTTTATGGATTTTATAATCTAGACAGTGCGCAAAATAGCTATTTTTTATTTTTAATAAATATTAAAATGCAAGAAATATGAGAAATAAAAATAGGCCGTTAAACTACTATGCAACAGGACGCTACTGTGATTTTTGGGGATTTTTGGGGGTTTAATAGACGCATGCAAAAAATACAAGAAACATAAGGAAAATGCACACTTGTAGGGGCGTTTTTGTAATTATCAAGAAATACGAGGGCCTGCGTGCAATATGTTCACAAAATTTATAACTAAAGAGAAACTTTACTGGACTAGAAAGAAATGCTCAAAGCCGTGAGGGTACGAGTAAAAAATCCCTCAACGCACGTGCTACACACGCGCATGTCAGGGGTAAACTCGCAATTATTAAAACTGTCGAGGGCTTGATTGCAAAATTCCAAAAGTTTTTAACTACAGCGAAATGTTTCCGTACTGAGTACAAATTCCAAAATCCCTGAGGGCCTGGTCATAAAATCGCACTCACGTGACACGTCACGTGAGTTTACGTGGCCAGGTCCGGAGAGCAATTAGCAAACGTTTGGGGGTCCCAGTTGTAAATATTACAAAAGTTGTACACAGCAGATAAAAGTTTTAGAATAAATATTTAAATGCAAAATTGCTGAGGGTGTACCACTGCAAAATTCCCAAAGCCTTGGCACGATCGAACGGAGGCGGGCCTCCCACTTAACACGTGGCGCAAATCTGAAGGCTGATACCCCTTCGGCCTTGAACGGCCAAGATTAGATGCCCCTTGGAGATCCGATGGTTGACACTAGGGCACGATCCAACGCTGGCTGCTGCACGCCAAGAACGACTTGAGATCCTACGTCCCTGGATGGCGTTGAAAGAACTGGTGAAGAACGCCGCCCAACTGCTCTCCAATCTGCTCTCGCGACCACGCCAAGGCCCCTCCGATGCCGCTGAGATGGGGGATCTGTTCCTGCACCTAGTCCGCAGCTCGGTGAGGTGTCAGCTGATCTTGGAGGCCATCGAGGGCACCTGGCGCGCGAGGGCACCTGGTGAGTTCCTGGAGAGTAGCTGGGGCGCAGAAGCCCCCTTCCAACCGCACAACCTGGATAAAATCAAGGAAAGGGCTCGTGCGTGTGTGCTGGGCTGTTATTGGGCGATATAGGGGACAAATGAGACGAAGTGGTGGAAGATGGTGGAAGCCAGAGCAGAGCTCCAGCGTGGGAACTCGGGTGGATTTGTGACTCAAAAACTTGACCAATCACGCAATTAAATCACTGAACTAAAATCTGGTCCTATAGCTAGATGAATAGCGAAGAAAAGCAAGTGAAAACGAGAGGAAAAGGGTACCTCGAAGGTTGAAGAACCTGAGATATACCTCGACGGCGGCGGCTGGAGATGGGGTTGGAACCGCCCCTCGATCCTCGCCTGGGCTCCTCCTGCTCGCTGGAGGAGGCCTGTCACGCCTCCGGTCCTGAGCGTGGCGAGGTTGAACCAAGACAAGGGTCAAAAGAGGTTCAAAGAGCTATGGAGGCGGCTGGGTTCTTTTTGAAACAATGGTCAAGTGGGCTCCTTAACCGAGGCGTGGTGAGCGAACGAAAAAGATTTAGGGAGATCTAGGGGGTCGACGTGGATCAGGGATCTACAGTGAACAACTTTCATGAAGGAAGCAACTTCCCTCGAGCAACGCAATTGCGGCGAAAAAATCGAGAAACTTGGGTCACGGGCACTCTGACATGCAACAGGGAGAAGACAGGAGAGTTGACCAGCGGGTCAACTTTCCTAGTCACCTGGTTGGTCCACGTGGAACAACCAGGAAAATCCCTGGAAAAATACTTTCTAAAAACTATAAAAAATAGATAATGATTTTATTGATTTTTAATTATAAAATGAAAAATGTTTATTTTTTATAAACTATTTCATTATGATTTTTAATTATTTTTATGAGGTTTATTTTTACAAGTTACTTATTATGCCCTTTATAGGTATAATATCTATATACTTTATTTTTATTTTGTGTATTTTAATTTTATTATTTTTGTTTCTTATTTTATAAAATTATAAAACACTTTTCTACACTTAATTGTATTTTATTTTAATTTATTGATATGTTTTGTGTATTTAATAAAATATAAGTATGTATGGTATAGGTATGTATATAGGTATTGTATCTATGTATTTTATGTAGCTATTTTTTATTTTGTATTTTATTTAGGCTTTTATTCTAGATTTAATACACAAGTATATTATAAGTAATATTTACAAGATTATAAAAATAAAAAAATAATGAATAAAGAATAAAATGAATATTTTAATCTGTACAGTTGTACAACGTGGTTCCAAAACTCAACTTTCAAACCGTAGCTCCGCCAAATGCGAAACCACCACCATTAGATAGCTTATTTTCTTCTATATACAATTAAAGGTGAGTATGCTGCATTTGGAGTATTCGTTTATGAGATACGGGTCTGGGAAGTTGGCATTCTGGAATTTTATTCAGACCATAACTTTTTATATGTACATTATTTTTCTGTGAATCCAATTTTGTATTTTTCTTTATTAAATTATCTACAACTTTCATGTACAAAGTTTCTTTATTTGATGTAGAAAAAGTGGAACCAAAAATAGGTCCCAAAATGAATAAAGAATGAATAAAATAAAAGGAATTTATATTGGTATTTTGGCCCTTATCTCCCCCTACTTTATTCCTTATCGACCTATTCATCAAGATGCCTAGGTCTCGGGGTTTCGGGTCATAAAATATTTACAATATTTTATTCTTTTTCTTTTCTTTCCTTTATTCTATAATTTTAGCTTTAAAAACCGCATTTTATACAGTACTTACACATATATGCATGAATGCTAAAATGCATGAATTAGGCCTATTTACATGCATTTACTAGGGTTTTTAAGGCCAAAATGATAGAATAAAGATAATGAAACGTAGATTCATAACCTACAACCCCTAAAGTGATGTTGATGTCGTTAACTGAACCAATCGTCAACACGATTAGAACTCGCTATGCGCAATCCAATATCACCCCAATAATATGAGGACCTGATATTGGGGATAGTATGCATATGACCTTACTCTTTTGAGAAGAAAAGATCCCGATCCAGATGCGCTTATATGCAGGAGCTGTCACTTCGGACAGACATCTCCTACATACAATCCCTAGCGATGAAACTCTTCGCCTTGACAGGAGACCATGGATGTCTTTTATGTGATCTTGCATATCATGTTCAAACTAATTAATTATTAGGAATCATATTTTAAGGATATGGGAAAATCCTCAAGCGCATCGTGAAAGCGTGAGCGTTGTATCAAATACGATGAAGAACGACTAGTCGGACTAGTTGTTCTATGCAACAGAATTTAAAAAATGTTTCATGCGATGAAACCACATGATCCAAGAACGACTCTCAGATCGTTTCGTCTAGAACCACATCAAGTATAAAGGAATACCTCTTGTAGCGTGATTGATCGAGTCTCTACGAAAAGAGACCTGTTGTCTCAAGTCCGATCGTCGGAGAAGATGCTTGCGAGCGTGAGGATGAGTCGTGTGATCCTCGCAATCCAACAAGTTTATCAAGCATGGTGAACTCCTGATCTCGTCGCACGAGATCGAACACCTTCTTCATGAGCGAAGCACTCCAAAGAAGATGGAGAACTGAGGAATGTCGAGGCGGCGGCGTAGTGGCGAAGCGTCGACAATGCTCTTTCTCTAGGGCTTGGTGGACGGACACCAATGGAGAAGGGGAGAGGCTTGACGTGTGGAAGAGGGAGAGAGAGACGTGTCTCAATTTCATAACCCTAGAGAGCAAGGTATGGCTCTATATTTATAGGGTTTTGGGATCCATCGATCACAATCCATGGGGCACACAAAAACAATGGATGAGATTGATTTATGTTTAATCCAATGGTCAAGATTGTTGTTGGTAAAAACCAACAACTAATAATTTAATTCAGATCACATATATTTGTTAAATCAAATACAATTCAATCCTAAATCAAATTAAACAAAAAAAATAGATAATTAACATGGAGATAATATCTCCCCATAAAATAGGTGAGACGACCACCAATTACATATAGGACTTGGTAGCCGTCCACTTATTTCCATGGTGGAGGCAATCTCATGAAATCTCATGAGATTGCACATCTCCATGAAAATCTCCATTATTATACCAACAACTTTTTTTGTGAAATATTCTACGAAAATAATTTATAATTAATTTTGAGAATATTGCAATCTTGCCATTAAAAAATTGTGAATCACATTCACAACCCAAAACAAAATATAATTTACATTTTCAAATAATTATACAATGTGAATCCAATTCACAATAATAATAAATTAACAAATATAAATCATAACTAGCTCTCTCTAATACATTATAAATCACATATATAATATATTATGAATAATTGGACATTGCTATCCACATTATTCTTATCGACAATAATTAAATTACATTTAATTATATTAGATAATTTCCACATGCATCAAGATAATTAAATCACATTTAATTATCAATTTCTCAATGCTTAGATATAATTCAAATATGGAATTATTCTTGAACCCTTTCAAGAATAATGTGATTTCTCCGCAGTTACTTGGAGATAAGGACAGAGCGATTGTATTGTTCCACGTATAGTGACTTGGATATTGAGATCACATCTCAAATCCAGATATCCTGGACCTCCAAAAGATGCTTGATTAAATCAAGGCCATAGACCTAATCTTGTCAGTGCATCTGAATCTCATTCAGATAAATGTCCAATACATGGACTAAGATTAGGTCACTTCTCTACTGAGAGGAGTCACTAAAATACAAACCTGTTTCATCACTCCCTCGGAATGGAAGCGTCATGGTTATACAATCGTTTATGATCACATCACCCTCAGGTATTCCCTACACCTGTACATCCTACATACTGGAAGACCTATGATCATCCTGAAGATGTAGATCAATTTTACACTGTCATCTTCAGGATTGATCACCAAGTTTCTCAATCTTGGTCATTGGAAATTGGTATAGATCATATGCTTTCCCAAAGCATATATCTTATCTTCAAATTCATGTCATGCTTCCAAAGCATGACGACCATGCATGGGAATTTGATCAGTCCTAATACTCACGAGTGAGGTCATGTCTTCCGGTTTACATGTGAACCTGTATAATCCTTGAGATCGTATTTCTCATCTCTCCTTACATGCACGCCAGCTCGCCGGTGTATAGACCTTGGTTAGGTCATCAACCTATTGGTCTGCCAAATGTACACACTCAGACATATAGCAACACATCTATCTCTGATCAGAGGATGCATGCTTATGCTGTGACAACATTCAATATAGGTCTTTAATTATCTGGATCTTGTTAAGTCAACCCATTGACTCAACTAATATGACACCTTCGAATCACTATTCCCATGCATAGGACCTGCATCAAGCGGTCGGTCAGATATCAGCCAAATGAGAAAGGATTTCCATCTCGTACTCAGACTGGAGATCATCACTTAACAATCATTTGATGATGGTGGATGAGTCCTCTATCTAACTCCTTAGATATTCATTCAAGCATCAACCTCTATGATTTAATCAATGAATCAACAACTGTATGATTGTCAAGCTGGCCATGGTACATAACCCTTATTATACAGAGGGACCTTATAACACATTCATTCATTCAATCTCAGAAAGGGAGTGAAAAATAATTAGTAACTTTTATTGATAAATCATTTATTACAATAACATTTATTGCAGGAATGGTTCGCCTCGGGCTCACATTGCTAACAATCTCCTACTAGCCCTCGGAACCATTCAGGAACAATCCTTAAACCCATACTCATTACATGCTGGTCGAAAACCTTCTGTGTCAGAGGTTTGGTAAGAGGATCAGCAACGTTGTTGGTAGAGGCCACCTTGGTGAAGATGATATCACCACGCTTTTGAATCTCCCGAACGATGTAGTATTTCCTTTCCACGTGCTTGCTCTTTTGATGCCATCTGGGTTCCTTCACATGGGCAATGGCTCTTGTGTTATCGCAGAGTAACGAGATGGGAGTATAAGAGGAAACTACGCCAAGCTCCAGAATGAACTTGTGCAACCACACCGCCTCCTTTGCAACATCTAATGCAGCAATGTACTCAGCTTCTGTTGTTAAATCTGTTGTAGTGTCCTACTTCTTGCTTCTCTAGCTCACAACACCACCGTTCAACAGGAATACAGACCTTGATGTCAACTTTTGATCATCAATATCCGATTGGAAGTCAGAATTTGTATATCCCAAGACTTAGAGATCACCATCTCCATAGACCAAGATGTAATCTTGCATCCGTCTTAGATATTTGAATATGTTATTTACTGCATTCCAGTGTTTCTCTCCATAGAAGGATTGGTAACGACTTACCACTCCTACTGCATGGTAGATATCTGGCCTAGTACACATCATGACATACATTAAGCTTCCTACAGCTGATGCATAAAAATAAATAACCAAAGATGTGAGGTTATTCATGCAAAATGCCCAACTTACATGGGGACTCCATGTAAGTGGAGCTGGCACATGCATATAGGAGAATAAACAAAACATAAGGGGCTTTACTACAAAATTTCCTCAACTATTTACACTCCAATGTTATTTACTATACTAAATTAAAATGTAAAAGGTGGAGGCGGTCTTTGTATTTTACACCTTGTACGCATGATGGAACGGTGGAGATTAGATTATTTATGTTCAATCCGACAACTATGGAGTGCTTCACTTCGTCTTGCATCCAATGGTTAGCATTAAATCTGGAGCTCGGCCTTGGATGGGACGGTGGTTGCTACTTTGGAGAAACTGGGAAGAATGGCTCTTCCACATCCTTCGATCATTGATTGTTCTGACCTCCGATGGTCTTCTTCGATGATCTATAACTCTGCACATCCGGGGGACTCGTCTACAATGACTGAGGGGATCAAGAAGGTCCATGAACCATCGAGGAGTCCTGGCATGGCGTCAAGGTTGGGGCACGTGGAGTATCACCTACATGCTCGAAATCGACCTAAGAAGGGTCCTTGAAAGCTGGTCCCTGCATGGAAACATTCTTGATCCCTTCGTATAGTCTCTTTCCAACACTTCTTGGGCCGCCCTCACCCTCTCTTAGCCGGCTCAACATCCCAACACTCACATCTCCTAACTGGTGCATCAGCTGACCTTCTTTGCAAATGACCAAACCATCTTAAGCAATTTTCTTGCATATTATCCTCGATCGGAGCTACACCTTCTTTCTTATTGCATCCTTCTGAATTCGATCTTTATATGTGAGTCCACATATCTACCATAGCATTTTCATTTCTGCTACAACCATTCTCTTCACATATCTATGGTTCATAAGCCAACATTCAGATCACAGGTCCCACAACTGCTTTGTAAAACTTTCCTTTAATTTTTAAAGGAATTTTCTTATCACAAAGAACAACAGAGGCTACTCTCCACTTTAGAAAGTCTACATTTATTCTATTAGTAACATCTCCAACAATTTCCCCATCATGTTGCAAAATAGATCCCGTATATCTAAAAGAATCTCTATCTCGAATGTTATCATCTCCAATCTTCACCTCGATTCCTTCACTATTGCTTCCATCAAATATGCACTCCATATATTCCATCTTATCCCTACTTATATGAAATCCTTAGCCTCCAATGCATGTCTCCTGACATCAAGCTTCTCATTTACTTCATCTCTAGTCTCGTCAATCAACACAATATCATCAACAAATAACATACACCAAGGTAACTCATCCTAAATGTGACTTGTCAACTCATTTCTAATCAAAGTAAAAAGAAATGTACTCAAAGCTGAACTTTGATGTAAACCAATGATGATGTCAAAGTAGCCAGTCTTCCCAGAGGGGACCTTGCACATGATAAAGCCCTATCATACATATCCTTTATGAGGTTAATGTATAGGGCATGTACTTGTCTCTTCTCCAAAACTATCCACAATATCTCTCGTGGGAAAGAATCATAAGTATTCTACAAATTAATAAAGATCATATGGAGGTTCTTTCATTTAGCTCTATAAATCTCCATTGTTCTCCTCAGCAAATGGATGGCTTCAATAGTTGAGCAACCTGAGATGAATCTGACTTGGTTTCCTTTGACTTTGGAAACTTGACTCAACCTTCTTTCGATAACACGCTCCCAAATTTTCATAGTGTGACTCAGCAGCTTGATACCTCTATAATTTGAACAATTTTGAATGTCTCCTTTATTCTTACAAAGAGGTACCACGATACTCCTCCAATCTTCAGGCATTTTCTTGCTTCTCCAGATAACATTGAATAGATTCGTAAGCCAAGTCAAACCACGCTAACCTAAAACTCTCCGTACTTCTAGAGGGATGTCATCTAATCCACTTTCCTAGGTCTCATAACCTTCAAAGCCTCCTCTACTTCCTTTCTTTGTATTCATCTATAGCTTGCACGACTCAAGTAAAATTCACTACTAGCTAGATCACACAAAGTGATCTCTCTATTTCCTTCCCCAATGAGAAGTTTATGGAAGTACTGCTCCCATCTAGTCTCTATATCCTTCAGAGTAACAAACACGTGACCTTCCTCGTCCTTAATGCATCTCACTTCAGAAAGGTCTTTAGTCTTTCTTTCTCTTACTTTGGCCAACCTGAATATATCCTTCCAGTCCTCCTTAGAGTTGAGATTTTAATACAAAACTTCATAAGCTTTTGACTTAGCTTCGCTTAGAGCCTCCATTGCTTCCTTCTTCATTATTTTGTACTTTGTGACAATTTCCTCTATCATATCCTTAGACATAGCTTTAAAGCAAGATCTTTTAATTTTTAGCTTCTCTTGCACCCCTTCACTCAACCACCAAGCCTCCTTTTGACCTGGAGCTACTCTCTTTGACTCTCCTAGCATCTCTTTGGCTACCTTTCAGATACAAGATGCTACTGCCCTCCACATCTTCTTTGCACTTCCGCTACTATCCCAAGATAAGTCTTCTAAAACCTTCTCCCGGAAGCTTGATTGCTTAAGTGGAAGATTCCACCATCTGGTTTTAGTGATCTTAGGAACCCTCTTTTCTTTTCCAGCCCTTTTCTTTGCACATCCAAGACTAACAAGCAATGTTGGGTTGTCAAACTCTCTCCTAGGATTACTTTACAATTTTCTAGTTAAAGTGCCAATATTCAAACTACCAATCTGTCCCTTCCTTTGCAATCTCTTTTGGGCTATGTTCTTTACTCGCATGAATCCATTATGCGAGAACCCTTGCAAATTTTGGACTGCACCTGGGCGATGACGTAGCGGAACTAGCTTATTTAACCGATTGCGTTCCTCAAGAGAGAACCCTTGCAAATTTTGAAAAACATCGAGGCTACGATGTAGCATCCCTTACCAATTTGTCATTGCATTTAGGGGATGCAACATGTCGCAAGTAGGGAACACCCAAACGAAATCTATATGTTTTCTTAAATCCATGTTGATTGTTTTACACTGGTCGTCGGAGACCTAACATCACCCTCCTCATTTACCAGGGCTTGGGACCATCCATGACATGAATTAATGATGTTTAATCACCATGAATCGCGCATCATGCCTAGCCAGAACATCATGAATGCTAGCATAAAAATGGGCGAAATCCAGGGGTCTGACATTCCGATGACTTGAGGAAGAGAGAGGGGGCTATTGACTGAGGTCAACAGTCCCGACCTCCTTATTGATCCTCCTCGGACACTACAGGATAAAAAAGGCGAGATTTACTGAAATATTTAATTAAAAACAATAAGTGATTTTATTAACTTTTAGTACAAAAAATAAAAAATATTTATTATTTTATGTAGTATTTTCATATGATTTTTATTTATTTTTTGGATCTATTTATTGCAAGTTAGTTTTTAAGGGTACATTTATAGGTATATTCATTTATGTTTGTAGTCTTTTATTTTTATTTTGTATATTTGATATTATTATTATATTATTTTATTTTATTGTACTACTAGCTAGATCACCCAAAGTGATCTCTCTATTTCCTTCCCCAATGAAAAGTTTAACGAAGTACTGCTCCCATCTAGTCTCTATATCCTTCAAAGTAACAAACACACGACCTTCCTCGTCCTTAATGCATCTCACTTGAGAAAGGTCTTTAGTCTTTCTTTTTCTTACTATGTACAACCAGAATATATCCTTCTAGTCCTCCTTAGAGTCGAGATATTTATACAAAACTTCATAAGATTTTGACATAGTTTCGCTTACAGCCTTGATTGCTTCCTTCATCGTTATTTTGTAGTTTGTGACAATTTCCTCTGTCATATCCTTAGACATAGCCTTAAAGCAAGCTCTTTTAATTTTTAGCTTCTCTTGCACCCCATCACTCAACCACCAAGCCTCCTTTTGACTTGGAGCTCCTCTCTTTAACTCGCCTAGCATCTCTTTGGTTACCTTTCAGATACAAGATGCTATTGCCTCCCACATCTTATTTGCACTTCCACTATAATCCCAAGATAAGTCTTCTAAAAACTTCTCCCTGAAGCTCGATTGCTTAAGTGGAAGATTCCACCATCTAGTTCTAGTGATCTCAGGAACCCTCCTTTCTTTGCCAGCCTGTTTCTTTGCACATCTAAGACTAACAAGCAATGTTGGTTTGTCAAACTCTCTCCTAGGATGACTTTACAATTTTCTAGTTAAAGTGCCAATATTCCACTACCAATCTGTCACTTCCTTTGCAATCTCTTTTGGACTAACTTTTTTACTCGCATGAGTCCATTATGTGAGAATCCTTGCAAATTTTGTACTGCATCCGGGTGGTGACATAGCCGAACTAGCTTATTTAACCGCATGCGTTCCTCATGCGAGAACCCTTGCGAATTTTGATTACATCGATGTTGCGATGTAGTATCCCTTACAAATTTGTCGTTGCATTTGGGGGATGCAACATGTCGCAAGTAGGGAACACCCAAACGAAATCTATATGTTTTCCTAAATCCATGTTGATTGTTTTACGCTGGTCGTCGGAGAACTAACGTCACCCTCCTCATTTAGCAGGGCTTGGGACCATCCATGACATGAATTAAGAATGCTGAATCTCCATGAATCTCGCATCACGCCTAGACAGAACATCATGAACGCTGGTAGAAAAATGGGTGAAATCTAGGGGTCTGACATTCCGGTGACTTGAGGAAGAGAGAGGGGGCTGTTGACCAAGGTGAACAGTCCCATCCCCCTGATTGGTCCAGCTCGGACACTATAAGATAAAAAGGCTAGATTTACTCGAAAATAATTAATTAAAAACAATAAGTGATTTTATTAATTTTTAAGTACAAAATAAAAAATATTTATTATTTTATTAAGTATTTTAATATGATTTTTATTTATTCTTTGGTTCTATTTATTGCAAGTTAGTTTTCAAGGGTGCATTTATATGTATATTCATTTATGTTTGGAGTGTTTTATTTTTATTTTGTATATTTGTTTTTATTATTGTATTATCTTATTTTATTGTACTACTAGCTAGATCACCCAAAGTGATCTCTCTATTTCCTTCCCCAATGAAAAGTTTATGGAAGAATTGCTCCCATCTAGTCTCTATATCCTTCAGAGTAACAAATATGTGACCTTCCTCGTCCTTAATGCATCTCACTTGAGAAAGGTCTTTAGTCTTTCTTTCTCTTACTTTGGCCAACCTGAATATATCCTTCTAGTCCTCCATAGAGTCGAGATTTTTATACAAAACTTCATAAGCTTTTGACTTAGCTTGGCTTATAGCCTCCATTGCTTCCTTCTTCGTTATTTTGTAGTTTGTGACAATTTCCTCTGTCATATCCTTAGACATAGCTTTAAAGCAAGCTCTTTTAATTTTTATCTTCTCTTGCACCCCTTCACTCAACCACCAAGCCTCCTTTTGACCTGGAGCTCCTCTCTTTGACTCGCCTAGCATCTCTTTGGCTACCTTTCAGATGCAAGATGCTACTGCCTCCCACATCTTGTTTGCATTTTCGCTATAATCCCAAGATAAGTCCTCCAAAACCATCTCCCTGAAGCTCGATTGCTTAAGTGGAATATACCACCGTCAAGTTCTAATGATCCTAGGAACCCTCCTTTTCTTTGCCAGCCCTTTTCTCTGCACATCCAAGACTAACAAGCAATGTTGGGTTGTCAAACTCTCTCCTAGGATTACTTTACAATTTTCTAGTTAAAGTGCCAATATTCCAACTACAAATCTATCACTTCCTTTGCAAAATCTTTTGGACTAACTTCTTGACTCGCATGAGTCCATTATGTAAGAACCCTTGCAAATTTTGGACTGCATCCGGGCAGTGACGTAGCAGAACTAGCTTATTTAACCACATGCATTCTTCACGCGAGAACCCTTGCAAATTTTGAACTGCATCGAGGTTGCCATGTAGCAACCCTTACCAATTTGTCGTTGCATTCGGGGGTGCATGTTACGCTGGTCGTCGGAGACCTAACATCACCCTCCTATTTACTAGGTCTTGGGACCATCCATGACATGAAGTAAGGATGTTTAATCTCCATGAATCGCGCATCACGCCTAGCCAGAACATCATGAATGCTAGCGGAAAAATGGGCAAAATCCAAGGGTCTGAAATTCCGGTGACTTGAGGAAGAGAGAGGGGGCTATTGACCGAGGTCAACAGTCCCGACCTCCTGATTGGTCCACCTCGGATACTCCATGATAAAAATGCTAGATTTACTCGAAAATAATTCATTAATAATAATAAGTGATTTTTATTAATTTTTAGTTTAAAATAAAAAATATTTATTATTTTATATAGTATTCTAATATGATTTTTTTTATTTTTTGGTTCTATTTATTGCAAGTTAGATTTTAAGGGTACATATATTGGTATATTCATTTATGTTTGGAGTCTTTTATTTTTATTTTGTATATTTGACTTTGTTATTGTATTATCTTATTTTATATATTTATAACTTATTTTTATGTACCCAAATATTTTTTTTATACTTTTTCTGATATATTATGTATACTTGGATAAATAAGGGTATATTATATATGTATAAGTATAGGTATTTCATCTATATATTTATATAGCATATTTTATTTTTGTATTTTCTTTTTTCTTTTATTGTAGTTTTAATATGTACATGTATTATAAATAATATTTAGAAAATTATAAAAATATAAAATGGCAAAAATAATAAAGAATAAATAAAATAAATATTTTATTAATGTATACTATACAATAGGGGGTCCAAAACCTTACTTTCACACCTTAGCTACAAAAAATTATGAAACCACTTCAGTAAATAGCTTATTTAAAGTTATAAACAATAAAGGTGATTTTGATACATTTTGAGTTTTTATTTAGAATATATGAATCTAGGATGTTTGGGTTTTGGATTTTTATTTTGAGCATAATTTGTGCAATATATATCATTTTGGTGTAACCTCAATTTTGTATTTTTCTATGTAATACTATCCACAATTTCTTGTAAAAAAATTATTGATTTGACGTATGAATAATAGAAAAAAGAATAGCTCCCAAAAATGAATTATTGATGAATAAATAAATAGGATTTATTTATGAATTTTGACCCTTATCTCCCCTACTTTATTCCTTGTTGGCAAATGCAATTCATGACTTGGTCTCGGGATTTTGGGTCATAAAATACCTTAGGAATTTTATTCCTTTTCTTTTCTTTCCTCTATTATATAATTTTGACATTGAAAATAGTATTTTATATACAATAAAGGGAATAAATAATATGTTATTTACACGCATTAGCTAGGGTTTTTAAGGCCAAAATGATAGAATAAAGGTGACAAAATGGAGATTCATCACCCCCATACTTGCCTTTGTTAGTCCCTAGCAAACACTTATGCAATAAATGCTAAAATAAAAAATGAAGAATAGAAAAAGAAATAACTTGGAATAATTACCAACTTTTAAACTAGTCCCTAATAAAATCAAAGTTTAGAGCATAGAGAAGGCTTTTGGATTAATGGTGTGTTCGGAACCACATTGAAATCCGGAAGTGTGACATAATAGCCCTCAGATTCCATAATCCTATCATTGAGTCCAATTCATAGCCAGGTCAGAACCATCCTCCCAATCACATACTCTTGCTATCTTGAAATGATAGAACCATGTGTTTGGATTTGTTCAGCTCTTCCCAGACAAAACCAGTGACCCATCAAGGCATATGCTCTCATGGTAACTTGTCCTCGTGGAGACAGATATTCCCTTCTAAGGTCAGGTGCTCCCATTCTTTACAATTTAATGGGGGAAGAAGTTAGAAGAATGGGAAGAGAAGTGGGAATGGACCAATGTAGTCTTCATTATCTTGTGAAGTCGGTCAGTTAAATAATTCTTCACTAAGAAGCAGGCTTTTTCTGAAGGTCAAATTTTTGTGGAATTTTCGGTATAGGCTTCTTTGGATATTTTATTTGACTTGGTATAGCTTCTGCATTCTTATTTATGCCCTGGTGGATATATCATCTTTTGTTCCACCTACTATTTTGAGGTCTTAGAAAATTTGTGCCGGTAGACCATTCCTCATCTGAAGCATTATCTCAATCCATCTCCAATCTTTAAATATCATTGTTATCAAAATAAGTTGGTTAGAGTACCGGTGTTGGCAATCCCTAAGAATGGTTCCAGAACCACCCTTGACGAAGCAGACTTGCATCATCTCGACTTAGACTCCTAGATTTTTCAATAGTCCATGTACGTTGAGCTAAGTGCTAGGTGCAAGGTTTCCATTCAAGTCACCGTCTCAAAAGTTGTATGGATGATATGAAGGTTTTATTTAAGCACATTGAATTGACTCATGAACATAGCCTTATGTAACCTAAAGAATTAAGTCATGGTGACCTAAAACATCTCCACTTCCAGTCCTCGATGGATTCCTCTGAAATTAGGCGTATTAAGGTCCATTCCAAGCTCCAATCTTCGGATTTTATTTTGACTTAATTGTCTTTATTATTCTGAAAAATGCGAATGCTATGTACAATGCAAGAAAAATATTTTTGTGATTCCATTTTCTAATTTTGAACTTTTTATGGATATTTGAAAAACTTTTGCAAATTTTTATGCAATTTTTGAAGAAGATTTTACAAATGTTTTTGGAATTTTTAGATTTTGCAAAATTTTATGAATTTTCAAAACAAAATGACTTTTGGCTAAAAAATGAAGTATGCTCAGATATTTACACAGGAGTGCCTCTTTTTATTTACAAGAATTAAGGTTGGAGTGCATCTTTTTATTAGTTACTTTAATGAATTGTATATGTATATCTAGTATTTTATCCTTATTTATTTAAAAATACGAAAGTACAAGTTATCTCTAAAGTATGTACAAAGTATATACAACCCCCTATACTTAGCTTGAGCTATGTCCTCATAGATCAAAGAGAAAAGAAAAGACAGAACTCCTACTAAGTATATAAAAATCTATTCTATAACGACTAAAGAATAATGAAGGAAATAATGAGAAGTCGACCATCCCTCCTATACTTAGGATCAAATAATCGTAAGTATAGCAGAATGTATCTACATGTAGGGAGGGTTGAGGGTGGGAATGAACAACTTAATCATTTGTCATGTCTCCTCCTATACTTAGGGTGAGATATCCCTAAGTATAGCCAGGAATATCAATAGAGAGGAGTTAGGTGGTGAGACAAAGAATGGACAAGTTACATCACTCATCCCCCCTATACTTCGAATGCAGCATATCCTAAGTATAGAGGGAATGAATGGGGAAAACAAAGTAGAAGATAGAGAACATATAGAGAAGAAGAAAAGAAGAAAATAGAAAACTTAAAGGAAGAGTTTTTGAGTGACATTATCTGAATCTTTTGATGCTGCTGGTGTTGTAGATGCTTCTTCCTTGCTTATCACTTGGACTGAGTTGACAACAACCAAGAAAGTGTCATGCTCGAGGTAAGGCTTCAGTAGTTGACCGTTGATGAAAAATGATTTTACGTCGGGTGACAAATATGATATTGCAATGCTTCTATTTTCACGCACTTCTTGTACTCTAAATGGCCCTGCCCATTTACTCTTTAATTTGCCAGGAATATCTTCAACTTTGCATCAAATAGCCAAACTTTCTACCCGAGAATATCTTCAAAATCCAAAACTGTAAGATGATGTTCTCTTTCAAAAAGCAACAAACTATATGGTTGTCTGCATCTCGAGCGGGGATAGTTTCAACCCAACGACTCACATAGTCAACGACAAGAAGGATATGCTCATATCCCAGACTATTGGGGAAGGGTCTCATGAAATCGATTCCCCGAGCATTAGATACATCTGCAATCTGAATGAACTTCAGGGCATAAAATCTTTAGCTATGATGGTACCTCCCAATCATTGGCAGTCAGTACAGCACTTGACGTATGCTGCAACATCCTTAAATAGTGTTGGCCACCAGAGGACACACTGTAGTACTTTCGCTGATGTTCTATCCCCAGAATGGTGTCCACCAGATTCGAGTAAATAACAACGCTTGAGGACACTATGATGCTCCTCCTGAGGTATGCACCGTCACCAAATGCAATATGCTTCTTTCCGAAATAGAAGTGGGTCTTCCCATTGGTTGAAATGTATGGTGGAAAAGAATTTGTCCTTCTTGATTTTCGTTCAATCTTGTGGGACTACACCGGAGATGAGGTAGTTCACAATATCGACATACCAAGGGAGGGAATCCACATCCAGAATTGACTCGCTAGGAAAGGTATCTATGATGGGTACACTGCTCTGAGGAGGCTCCTGCTGCTCAATTCTACAGAGATGATCTTCTACCATATTCTGAACTCCAGGCTTGTCTTTGATCTCCAAATCCAACTTCTGGAGGAGAAGGATCTATCTGATTAGTCTTGGCTTGGCATCTTTCTTTTGCTGTAAGTATCATATAGTAGAGTGGTCAGTGTAGATGGTAACTTTAGATCCAATCAAATAGGATCTGAACTTCTCAAGGGCAAAAACCATAGCCAGCAATTCTTTCTCCGTAACAGTGTAATTTCTCTAAGCTTCCTGACTTAATGCATGGAATAGGCTGCCTTGTCTTTCCTTTATCCTAGAACATCCCCAACTGCAAAATCTGACGCATCCGTCATGATCTCAAAAGGGAGAGACCAATATGGCGATTGTAGGACTGGATCTCGAGTGACTAGCCCCTTTTGCTGATTAAATGAAAGGAGAACCTGTTGATCAACATCAAATTGAGTCTCCTTACACATAATTCTTTGTGAGGTCAGGCAATGCGACTGAATTATTTGATGAATGTCCTGTAGAAACCCACATGCTCCAGGAATGACCTCACATTTCAGACAGTCTGAGGCGGCTCTAGGTTTACAATTACATCCAACTTTGCCGTGTCAACTTCATGCCATGTTTGGAAATGACGTGACCCAACACAATCCCTTCTGTGACCATGAAGTGGCTCTTTTCCCAAGATAGCAAAAGATTGACTTCAAGACATTTTAAATCACTCTGTCTAGGTTCTCGAGACAAGAATAGAAACTGTCACCATAGACAGAGAAGTCATCCATAAACACCTCGAGAAAACTGCCACCCATCTCGGCAAAAATTGCAAGCATGCATCCCTGGAATATTGCAGGTGCGTTGCACATTCCAAAAGGCATTCTCCTCAAGGCATAGGGTGATGAACGTGCAAGTGAAGGTCATATTCTCTAGGTCTTCTAGGGCAATTGACACATGGTTTTACCCGAAATACCCATCTAGAAAGCAGAAGAACTCCTTGCCGGCTAGTCTTTCCAACACTTGATCAATGAATGATTAGGAGAAGTGGTCCTTCTTGGTTGCTGTAATGAAGCAGCGGTAGTCAACACATACATGCCACGATGTCGATACTCGAGTGGAAATCTCCTCTCCTCTATTATTTGTAACGACAATGAGCTTGGATTTCTTCAGAACTACATGCGGAGGGCTTCACTCAAATTGTATTGAAGATGGGATAAATGAAGCTTGTGTCACACCATTTTGTGATCTCTTTCATGATTACGTCCCATAGATCTGGGTTCAGTCTTCTTTGAAACTCTCAATACGGCTTGGCATCTTATTCCAAATACATGCGTTGTGAGCATAGAGCAGGATTATCCCGTGGAAATTAGAGACGTGCCAACCAAGTGCCTTGCTATTTTTCTCTAGAACATTGAGAAGTCAAGATTCTTGAACCAAGGTCAGCTTGTTGTTGACGATGACATGATACATGTTCTCTGCACCCACAAGGAAAGCATACTTGAGGCATGTCGGAAGTGGCTTTAGTTCTGGTTTGGATCTAGCCTTCTTCTCGGTCACTTCAGAAACTGTGTTGGTAGGTAGATGATCTATCATTACTTCAGAGGTAGTGCTGCTCACCTCAATGGCTTCTTGTTCTACTGATAATGTGCCGAACATATATGTAATGAATGCATCATGTTCGCATCGACATGGATTGTCTGAATTAAAGAGATACATCAACAATCGGATTCTATCTCCCACCATCGGAGCTTATGTCAACTGTGCTTTCCCCGTCCTCCTTAGGAGAGAGGATTTCCAGGGTCCATGTGTCATTCAAAGAGAGGCATGTTTCTATGAACATTGTAATGAAGACATAGTATGCTTCAGGCGTTGCTGCATGACTTTCATCAGATATGATCCTTGGCTCACTGACCATGTCTATGTTAACTCCATGATTGCTCGAGCAGAACGTCACCGTCCTAGACCCATAGTCAACTATGGCCTCTGCGGTGCGCAAGAATGGTCATCCAAGCAATACAGGGGTCTGAAGTAATGGTTCAGGGGAGTCCATATCAAGGAAACATGAAACTGTATATCTTGCACCATTACTACAATGTCTTCCAACATACCTTAGGGTCGTTTGATGGATCGATTAGTGAATTGAAGGGTCATGCATGTCTTCTTCAATGAACCCAGCTCAAATTTTTGCAATAATGTTGAGGGAAAGAGGTTGATGGAAGAACCACTGTTAAGAAGAGTTCGCTCGAAGACTTGGTCAAAAATCTCACATCTGATCAAAGGTTCTCCTTTGTCATGTTTCTTTTGTGGGAAATTGATGATAGCTGCAACTGTGTCCATGGTGAGGATGTACCTCTCAACTTGCTGGCGTCTCCCTGAAAAGGAGGTGATCCAGCCGCACCTTCCAGTACGACTACCTTGTTACGACTTCACTCCATGTTGTTACGGTTCGACCGACGCTTGTTTGTACATGCCTCCTTTAAGCCCTTTTTCATAGCGGACATGTATTGCCTGGCTTTCATCAACGATATTTCAATCGTAAAATTGTTAAGAATGCCCAAAACTCCTAGATTAGACAATGCACTTTTTCTTTTTACATTTTTTGGATTTTTCTATTGCATCAGGAAAATGAATATTTATAGAGCTTAAATTAAAGGTAGTTTCTTATTTACACAAAATTCATGTCCACAATATTTTGTACATCTGTATCATAAAAATGTGTACATGTTGGATATGACGGTGCTGCTGCTGGTGGACGAGCAAAAATTGCGGTCTCTGCTTTGTCGGCTGGCGCTGGATAGACTGTTGATGCTGACTTCTTCATGGATGGAATGACTTCACATTAACTGCAATCGTCTTTTTGGTCTTTTTGTTTTCTTTTATTCTTTTTGTTGGTGGAGATGGTGGTGGATGATAGCTGGCATAGCTCCTCCTTCTTCCTCTCCTGAACCTGTAGTTGGCGTGGCTGATGCAGAAGATGTCAATTTACTTGTCGAATCTTTACTCTTCCCTTTTATTGTGGAAGATGGAGGCAAAGTCCTATTGCTCCTAAGAGTGACATCACTAGACAAAGCAATATTACAATCATCTAACTATACAAGCACATATGGGACATCACATTCCACCTACTTTTTCCTTTTGAAATTATTGATTTTCTTCAACCTGTGCCAGGATAGAAGTTTTAGTGGCTGTCAAGTCGCCTAGATTCTTGGTCATTTCTATTAGACCCTTCATGAGTTGGGCCAAGTAATTCAGGGTGGAGTTCACTAGAACTGCCTCAGAAGTTTCAACATGCAGACCACATTGAGGCTGATGGTTAGGAGGCTGAGGCTGGGACAACTGATATTGCTATGGAGGAGGAGGAAGCTGATATTGTTGATATAGAGAAGGGGTATTTCTGCTTTCCAGCCGCATACAGATGGTACAACTATGGATGACGATACAACGATTGTGGGTACTGTTGAGATTGTCTCTAGTGCCTGGTACTGCGGAGACATGTGATGCTGGTACTAAAGCTGAGGTTGAAAGGATGGTGCAAAATAACAACGCTGAGGTTGGTGGTAAGGCTGGTTGGCTGGTAGATGGCCTTAGTATTGTCCTGTAGGATGGGTTAGCTATGTATCATTACTCCATACACCATTGACTTCTTGGATCAGTGGTGGTGGTGGAAATGTTGGATCAGAAGATGGGAGATAGTCTGGTTGGTAGACCACCATCTATTGCTACGGCAAGACCTCCTCAGGTGCTTTCACGTAGTACATGTGCTGGTCTGCAAGCTGCTATGGACTCAGTTGAGGTTGCTATGGTAGTAAGGGCTCATCCTTCTTATCAGTAGGAGTCTCAGATGTTGGTGTTGTCTACTAACACGAATTGATGGTGCTCACTAGCAGCTCCAACTGCTTGGTGATTTGGTCCAACTTTTCCAAAGGCTATGTCCTTTATTCGATCACAATGAGCTTCTAAAGATCTTGTGACCGGTTCTTAATGATATCAATCTTTGAGAGATGGCCCCCAATGATGTTGAGGTTGGAGCTCTCATGTCTCTCTACCTCTCGAGATGCTTCCATGTGAACTGACTTCTAGAGGACTTGAGACTACCTCTGATAAGCGTATGATGAAGATAGGACTGCCTCTCCCTCAACCATTGACAAGCATGAGACCACCCTTATTAATTTAATTAAATTAACGATCAAATTAATGGTTATGTTCGTTGCGGTCGGATAATCAAGGCTACGCCAAAAATACCGCTTTTAATTAATGTTTAGTCAATTACGAGCGATAGATTTATTTTACATAGGCAAGCCCAAGGTCAAACTCAGGGAGGCAGTTTTCTCCTTAGGTGAATTTGAAGTGATTTCGGGGGTCAGATTTTTAGAGGATTATGTTTGGTCTTTTTAAGCAATTTTTATGCAATAAAGGAAAAACAAATGCAGTTTCAGGCCAGTTTTACAAGTTATATCAGAAATATGATCAAATGTATTCTAAAAATTATGAAACTTAGCCAGAATATGAGATGCAAAGAAATTAAGCTACACTAATTGTTTTGGATTTTTTTGACACTTTCAGAATTTACTGTGAATAAAATTTGAATGTAAGGTGATTTTTACAAAATTAATTTTGATAAATACCAAAACACATTATTTTTTGATATAAAAATTACCCTAGATAGATCTAAGTATGATGAATCCAGGAAAATTAATAAACATAAAATTCTATGTGAATTGGACCTATTAAAAATCAAATAAGGAAATCACTAATTAATTTATTCAGGCCTCAGGATGCGTGCAAATGCACTGATTTTTAGGCACAATGTAAACTAAATTATCCTAAGTCTAATGTGATTTTTTTGGTGATTTTTGGAGCAACAAGGATTTTAATATGAATTAAAAGGCACACATTGGGAAAATATGGAAAAGTTCACCAATTTAGTAATATTAAATTCCAAAGATGTCACAAAAATGAAACACGTGTCACATAAGATAAAGGACAAGATAAGCTACATAATGCAATTTTGTAGAATTAAAAAAAATGCTAAATGGACACCTGAATAGGCATGTAAAGACAGGGACCAAATTGCAATTATAGAAAATAAAATTACTGAAATAAAACGTGCTGACAGGGACTTAAATGCAATTACCTAGAATGTGGGGGAGGTGGATGCAATTTTCACACAGAGTCTCATGCTCTTGCGTGACACTCCTAGCAGGGACCAACTTGTAATTTGCAAAACTTCCGAGGGTTTCTGTGCAAAATACCCAACCCCTCACATGAGGAGCACGTGCGAGACTAGGATCGGACGTCTTCGAAGCTCGGGCGGAGGCTCGGATCAGCTTCGGGAGTGCTTCAGGAGCTCCGAGCCTAGGGTCGGGGAAGAGGCGCGAAGGAGGACACGTGGCACGATGTGGACCGTTTGATGAGTGTGTGATCCAATGGCTGTTGGAGCAGGTGGCTTGGAATCTCTGGAGTTGTCAGATCGCAAGGATCTGACGGTGCTGATGGTGTCGATGTCGCAAGGATATGGAGCTCAAGGGAGCGGCTACGTGGCACAACAAGGGTCGTTCGATTTGAATGACCTAACGATGATGCACTCGAGGTGACGTGGTGTGGCGAGGGCTGTCGGATCGAAGAAATCCAATGGTGGCTGCTTGTCGTCTTCTCCGGTCCGTCGCCTCCTGCTCGGTGTGGCTTGCCGGCGGCTCCTGAAGTGCTCGGATCGTTCATGGGAGTGTCGTGGATTCGTCGGTGGAACTGGATGGGGATGGGAGGGAATGTACGTCAGAGATGATGAAGCTCGATGCAGCTCCGATGAAGATTCCAATCAGTGAAGCTAAGGGTTTCTGCATGTTAGCTGGGGGCCAATGAATAGAGCACATGCTCGTGGGAATGTGTACGAGTGCAAGGAGGCCCAGGAGGGGACGTGGTGATGGCCAGAGTGGTGTTCCTACATCGTGAGGGCGGATCTCTGGTCGGTGGAGGTGCTGTGCATCGTCAAGGTGAGTAAAATAGCGCGTGAAGATCAGAGCTTCAAGGTGAAGCTCAATGGATGATCAGGTGAGCGTGGGATTGATCGGAGAAGGCAGAAAATAAAGAGAAAAACAAAGGGAAAGAAGAAGAAGATCGGAGGAAGAATGGGAGAAGCTACTTGGGGTTGGAGACTCATTGAAGCGGCTCCGGTCGTCGCTCGAAGGTCAGTAGCGGGCCTGAGCTCAAGCAGCTCGCTGGAGGAGCTACGGCAGGGCACAACGGAGCCGTGGATCTCGCCGGAGGTGATCGATCATCTTCGCTCGATTTGGCCCTCTATTTTTGTCACAAATGATGATCTAAGAGCTCGAAAGTACCTCTTGTGTTGGTGGATACGGTCGAAGGTGGCCGGAGGCGGGGTATTTATAGGAAGGAGGTGAGGGTGCATGTGACGGGGCAACGAGGTTCGTGGCGGTCGTGGAGCAACGTGGGTGAGGTTCAGGGAGATTATGGAGGTCGATGAGGATGAGGGTGGTATGGGCGATATGGTGGTGATAGGGGCGGAGAGGATGGCAGGAGTGGAGTCAAAAATAGAAAGGGGGCAGAGCTATTGTGAGGTGGGAGACATGGGTGAGGATCCTGCGGGAGGTAGATGACGACTTCCAGGCCGTTGGATCTAGTGATCCAATGGCTAGGAGTTGGGCGTGAGGAGACGGTCCAGATCAGATCGGGATGATGACATCGGAGGGTGTAGAGAGCGCCACGTGGCATCATGGAAGTGCGGCGCTAAGGGACAGTGGGGATTGGATTACACGGAGGATCGAAGGGATGTGATTGAGAGAGAGTGAGCGAGTGGGATCAAATCATCAGGGCGAAGATCCAGTGGCCATGAGCGTGCCACTTGGAGTTCTATGGTTGAGGCGGGCATTAACGACAAAGATGGGATAGGGAGGATCTCATCGAAGGGCCTGGATTTAGTGTGAGATGAGTGTCCAGGATGAAGGCAATCTAACGGCTCCTGATGGACCACGTATCGCAAGGAAGTGAGGGTGCTGGTGAGTGGCCCAGATTTAATCTAGACCTCGATCCAAGGGTTGAGATCATTTGGAGGCTTGGATGGCCCAGATCTGGAGAGAAGGGAAGGGATCGGATGATGAAGAAGGAGGGGAGCGTGGCGCTTTATGAGTGGGCCACGTGGCGCCACCAGAGGGCGCCACGTGGCCTGATCTAAATGGCCGAAAGAAAATGAGGAATAAGAGAGAGAGGATGGCCGAATTTGGGAAAACTTAAAACATGAAAGTTGTAGATCTTGATGAGATCTAGAAGTTTCATGTTGACAAAAATAGAGATGAGGTCAAATAAGATACAAAAATACAAGGGTACAAATATATATACGTACACACACACACACATATATATAATGCACAATGGGGTCTCAAAACCCAAGTTTTGCATACGAGCTCTGATTTAAATGAAATTGGTCTCATTTTGAAGGGCTCTGAATATATATTATTCTAAAAGTGAGTAGACCTAGATCGGAGGTTGTATGAGGTAGATATGTGCATTCTAAGGCCTAAGGTCTTTAACTGGGTCTGGGGTTTTATTGGGTAATTTTACAAGTTAGAAATTTTGCCCTTTTCCTTGTATAATTAGTTGATAATATGCACAATATAGTGGTTTTATTGACTTTGGAGTGAGTATAAAAATACAAATAAATAGGTGAATAATTACAAGTGAATTGGGCTTCTTATTTAAAGCAAATATGGATGCTAAAATGCATATATTACGCATGCATGCGTGAATGCTAAGTATGCAAGATAAGGGGAAATATGCAGCTAATTACTCGAGAACAAGACTCTATTTTCAACTTTAAGAGTGATTAATTACAGATTCATCAACCTCCTATACTTAAACCTTTCTTGTCTCTGAGCAACTAAAATGAAATGCAAGAGTGAAATGAGATTGGGTTCCATACTAAGGTCATGAACAAAAATTGAAAATGGAGCTTGACTCGACCTTTGGATTAATTATGTGGCGGAACCTTATTGGGATCCAAACATAAGACCTAACAGACTTCAAGTTCCACAAGTCTTCTCTTCAAGACTCCTCAACAGTCAGGTCAGAACAAATCCTCAAACATAGATTTTTAATGACTATGATTCTTACTTGTACTATGTAAGTGAAATATAGCTCTCCACATCAGAAATGGCTCAGAACCAGTCTCTTCTAATAAGGTATCTCTAATTCTCCGATCTAGTAACTCTTTCCTCAAGGAGCAGGGTATTCCTTTCTAAGTTCAAGTACGAACAACTCAAGAGGAGGGGGGTAGAGAGAAGATTGGACGGTAGCCAGTGTAGCTACCTGTCCCGGGATGCCTGACCAGTGTAGCCAAGTCATCCTGTTGGACATGCGAGCCGATGGCGAGCCATTATGCAATAAATGTTATTGCGAATATCATTCCCTGATCTGAAATGAAGAATAACTAATTTGCATAATAGGTCCCTCTTCAAAATTAGGGTTATGCACCACGGCCATCTTGATGATCATATAGCTGTTGATTCATTAAATGAATCATAGAGGCTGGTGCTTGGATGAATATCTAAAGGGATAGATTGAGGACTCATCAAGCACCGTCAAATGATTATTAAGAGATGATCTCCAGCCTGAGTAGGAGATGGCAATCCTTTATCACATAGGATGATATCTGACCGACCTCTTGATGCAGGTCCTCTGCATGGGAATAGTGATTCGGAGGTGTCAGATTAGTTAGGTCAAAGGGTTGACTTAATGAGATCGAGATAACCTAAGTCCTATGTTGAATGTTGTCACAACATAGGCACACATCCTCTGACCAAAGACAGATGTGTTACTATATGTCTGAGTGTGTACATTTGGTAGACCAATAGGTTGATGACCTAACCAAGGTCTATACACCGGCGAGCTGGTGTGCATGTAAGGACACATGAGTAATACGATCTCTCAAAGGGATCATACAGGTTCACTTATGAATCGGAAGACATGAGCTCACTCATGAGGTATTGGGACCGATCAAATTCCATGCATGGTCATCGTGCTTTGGAAGCATGACAAGAATTTGAACGTATGATATATGCTTTGGGAAAGCATATGATCGATACCAAATCCCAATGACCAAGATTGATAAACTTGGTGATCAAACCCTGAAGAAGACAGTGTAAAATAGATCTTCATCTTCAGGTTGATCATTGGTCTTCCAGTATGTAGGATGTGCATGTATTGGGAATACCTGAGGATGATGTGATCATAAACGATTGTATCACCATGATGCTTCCAGTCCGAGGGAGTGATGAAACAGGTCTGGATTTTAGTGGCTCCTCTCAGTAGAGAAGTAACTTGATCTTAGTCCAACCGTTGGACATTGATCTGAATGTGATTCATATGCAATGAGAAGATTAAGTATACGGACTTGATTTAATCAAGCATCTGTGGGAGGTCCGTTAGATCTGGATTTGAGATTAAGTCTCAACATCCAAGTCACTATACGTGGAACAATACAATCGCCATGTCCTTATCTCCAAGTATATGCGGAGAAAGCACATTATTCTTGAAGGAGTTCAAGAATAATTCCTATGATGAATTTGGTATCCAAGTAAGAAGGTCTTGATGATTAAATGAGATTTAATGATCAAGAACAATATGAATGAGATTCATGTTGTGAGAATGATTGTCCAAGATAATTAATGAGATTTAATTATGAAGGATGAGCAGATCGTGGATAATGATATCTAGGATATCTGTGTATATTATAAATGAGATTTATAATATATCAAAGAGAGAGAAATATTGTAAATAGCATCTGTTAATTATTAACGTGGATTGGATCCATATTAGTTAATTAATTGGAAATGCAATTTACAAATTAGTTTGGGGAGTGAATCTGATTCACATAATTTTCAATGGCATGATTGAAATATTCACAAATTAATTTAGAATTAATTTAGTGGATATTATTGCAATAAAAGTTATTGCAATTTATTAAGAAATAATAAGATAAAATAAAAGGAGACAAAAATACCACCAAATAAGAGGTGGCATCACCTATGACCTAGTCATAGGTGACACCCCCTAAAATTTAGGGTGGTTTGTTGTCACTCCTTTTTCGTTATCATATTATCTCTAAATAATTAATTTATGTTAATTAAATTTTGTTGATAATAATTCAACATATATTTAATTTAATATAAATTAATTTTGTTGGTTTTTAACCAAAAACAATCATGTCCGTTGATTGGCACTTGGATTGCAATTGCCGTTGGATCCATGTGAGCCATGGATTGAGATCCATTGGATCCCAAACTAATATATAAGGAGGGCAAGCCTAGACCTTTAAACTACATCATGTAGACGCCTACTCTACTCTCTCTCTCATTCTCGTCCTCTCTCTCCCTCTCTCTAAGGTGGCCGGCCATCTTTGTTGAGAAAGAGAGAAGTTCTCGCCTTTGCCTTCGACTACTCGAGGATCTCCATCTTCTTTGGGGCTGCTTGATTTAGAGGAAGATGATGGATTCATTGGACGAAATCAGGAGATTCGAGGCTTGGATCTTCGTCGAGGATTGCGGGAGTCACACATCTCATCATCGCGCCCGCAAGTGCTGTCTCCGTGGATCAGACTTGCTTTAGAGATCTCGTGATCACAACCACGCTTCAATAGGTATTTCTAATACTTTGTGGTTTGATGAAATGATCCAAGAATTGTTCTTGTGATCATGTGGTTTCATCATATGATTTAAAATTTTTAAATTCCGCTGCACCTTGCGACTAGTGTGACTAGTCGCCCCGATCGCATAAGATGCGATCGTCACGCTTCCGTGATGTTGTTGATTAAATTAATTATATCCTTCAACTGGTATCAGAGCCAGATTGAAAACGGTTTTGGATATGATCCATGAACCTGGGACGACTTGGGTTTGAAAGGGTCGCGAAAGTTTTATCGCATTTGAATTTTCGCACCTCTGTCTAATTGATTTTTTCAGCACTGTTTAAATTGTTTAAACACGAAATATTCAATTGGATTTTATTCTCCATTAAATAAGGAAACCATAGGATCTGTGTTTATAAATTTGGATTTAATTTGCTCAAGATATGGCCTTTTGAATAAGCATGCATTCACTGTTGCGGGAACAACAAATCTGAACGTGATTAATTTGCTAATTACGGTTTTGATGCGCCTCGAAATGCATGAAATATCACTTAGGTTCTGTTGTAAATCAAGTTGGTAATAATAGGAAACTGATTTTACGAATTTTGAATTTAAATTGATCAAGATAAGTTAATTTTAGTGATTAGGGGTCACTGCTGGAAATTGACAAAACTTGATCATGAACCTTGTGATAGCCATTCAAACATGTTGATGAAAATTAATTGTTAATTTTCTGAAATTGGTTATTGATAAATATTTGTGAAATATTTATAGATGATAATCAATTCCTTGAATGACATCCTACAAACCATAATGATAAGATAGTTGATCTTGATCATTAATTAATTTGAAATCATCAACAAACATTGTTTGCATACAAAACCCTAGGTCCTCCTACAATAGTTGTAGGATAACTTTTACATGCAAAACCCTCTTGCTTGAATAGGATTGGGGATTTGTTTAGCAAATCTCCTTATAATATAATCAAAATTGTTTTGATGTATATTATATGGTATAATTTCGGTTGAAAGACCGATGAGCATCTCAAAGTACATGATGATCTATATGGCATTATCCTTTCCTGAGGTGGATATGGTGTCTAGTCGGAGAGCATTGGGGTAGCGGGTTGCAACATATGTGGTCTGTTCCACTCTTACCGGTACTAGCCATGACAGCGGGTAGGGAATCGATAATGCCGGAGAAATCAAAGTCTATTTTCCTAATTATTATAATTCGAAATAATACGTACTTTGTGATTATACCTACTATTCAAGTAAAATTCAAAGTTTGTTCATTAAAAATTGGATTGATAATTAATTTAATGTGATTAAATTAATTATATTCTATTAAAACACTCTATTATGAATAGATGTGTAATTTCCCTTGGAAGAATTAATTATGTGAATATGATTCACGATAATTAATTATTTCAATTTGAATAAGAGGTGGAGGATCACATAAGTGACATCCATGGTCTCCCGTCAAGGCAGAGAATTTCGTCGCCAAAAGTTGTATATAGGAGATGCCTGTCCAAAGTGACAGGTCCTATATACAATTATTTGGATAGGGTTCTTTGCTTCTCGAAAGAGTAAGGCCGTATACCTAGTGACCCCAATATCGGGTCCTCATATTATTGGGGCGATATTGGATTGCGTATAGCGAGTATTAAGCCTGCTGATGGTTGGTTCAATTAATGACGGGTCAACATCACCTTAGGGTGGTGGGCCCGGGTATTAAAGACCAAATTGGGAAATGCAAGATGGACTTTCAAGGCGGAATGTGTACTCGCTTCTTTTTATCAGAGTCACAGGTTCTCATATTTTTGGGATGTGACAAAGATAGGAAAGAAGATCCCAGATCTTGCTAGAGATATAATGGTAAGAATATCTCTTACATTGAAAGTGATTAAGGGAATGAACTTTCATTGTTGACAAGGCAAGACAATTTTGATATAAAAATTCCTAAATCAAAGTAAAACGTGTATATATAATATACATACCCTTATGCAAATTTCTTATTTCAGATAATCCTTCATTAAACCCACTCAATGTTATACTCAATAATAACCAGTAAAATATCATGGATTGGACTCATGATCCAGATATTGTACTTGCAATTGAACACATAATGTATGTGGTTGCAATGTGCAAGTTTCCTCAACATAATGAGGAATGGTGATCAAATAAGACATCACCTTAGGGTTTGTATGTCTCTATAGTCTTGATCTTCATCGAGTGTACTTTGGAAGTGACATGTCGATGATGATCGCAATTGTCAAAATAATCCTTAAAAAAATCTAAGAAGATGTTCTAGCATACATATGTGCTCTAGACATTTAATCATGAATGAAAAGGTTGTCTGCAGAATTGTGACTCGAAAGAGATGATGTATTCAAAATGTTTGAATACATACCTGAACCAATGTCTCTGAGTTAAGATGTATGTAGATATTATGAGTGTCATCATTCTACTATCTTTGCTCAAGTCATTCATGAAGCTTCATAATATTCATATTGTATGAATTTAATGAAGCATGTATAAATGTTGAAATGCTCTTACATTGAATTCTTTTGAATTTAACATAAGAGATCCTTAGTCTTAAGCAATGGTTGCTTATAGATAAAGGGAGCACAGTGGAAGCATGGGTCGGACCCAAGATGAGAAGGATATTCAAAGAGTTGATCATACTTCTATGACTTCCATATGACTTCCAAAGAGTTGGATGAATGCCTATACTGCAATAACTTGATGTGTTGATAGTACGACTATCAAGTATGCCTAGAATCCTTAGAGAAGGACTCAGATAGTGCATCATAGTAATCTATATCTACATTTGATCATTGAAATTGACTTGCTTATTTGATAAGATAAAGTCTAATAATTGTATCTCAATCTTCTAACAACACTTGCAATGTGTTGCACATGTTTTAGAAGTCTGAAAAAAATTTGATCTTAAGGTTTATAGTTATCCACATGGATATTGATGCAATTGTTGCAACAATCTCTCTGTTGGATTGATAGACTTCTTAAGTTCAGTGGGAGAGCCTTAGTCTTAGAGAATGTCTCTATGACCTAGATATTAGAATACACTCATTGTTTGTTTCTAAATGTTCGAAATAAACATGAATTCTGGAATAAGCCTATCATAAAGAGATGATGGATATATTTCAGATAATAATCTAGCATCTGGTGGACTCTCCTAAATAAAAAATTTATTGAATGGTTCATTAAGATTTCTAATACTTGAAGTTAAACTTTATAAGATCAATAGAAGGATAAACATCATTTGACAATGATTTAGCATCAAGTTTTGGACATATGTCTATTGATTTGATCAATAGACAAGTAAGAGATGAAACTTTAGAATGTCTAAAATTTCAAATCTTACATACTTATGAATATTGTATTCAAAGTAAAATGTCCAACACACCCTTCTTTCGGGAAAGGTGTAAGATGTCAAGGTATTCGGGATCTCATACATATTATGTATGTGAATCATCTATATTGTAGTAAACATTATGGATATGTAATATCTATTGATGATTATGTATGATATGAGATTTCTTCTCTTCACCAAAGAAAACTTTGAAATGTTTAAAGATTTCACAATTTATGTTTAGAACCAAAGTTTGAAGGAAGATTAAATGAATTTGATCTTACCAAGGTAGCTAGTACCTATTAGATGAATTCAAAGAATATTTTATGGAGATATGAATATCATTTCTATCTCAATCCTCCTGACACACCTAAACTCAATGGAGTTGTAGGAAGATACAATTAGATCATGTGTGACATGATTTGATCAATGATGAATTTTAGCATAATTATCCCTTAGTTTCCAGGTATATATGTGTAGTAGAGACTACATTTTATATATATCCTTAATAAGATTCCATGCAAGTAAGCTGGAATTAAGCACTAGAGAGTGCTACTTCATTAGGAAAATAAAGGATGGTATTGGATACCTAATTTATGACCTTGAGATTCTTAAAAGATCTCATCTTTGAGAATATTATTCTTATAGTTTGACTCTCTTGAGAATCAAGATGAAAATGAAGTAAAGGAACTCATTTAATGTTGAGAAGTTAATGAGGCTCCAGAAATCAGAAACTAAAAGGACAATTAAAGATGAAACACTAATACCTCTTCAAATAAGTTTGAGGATGGATTCCATGTGTCAGTTCGATCTGACAATGATCTGACTTCATGTTATGAAGCTTCTGAAGATGAAATCATGGAAAGATGGATGTTAGCAATAAAGTCGAAAGTAGACTTCATATACAAATGTTGTATATGGACCCTTGAGCATCCACCTATATGGGTAAGACCCATTAAGGTGTAAATGGATCTTCAATAGAAAGAGGGAACCTGATGAGAAGGTAGAGACCTTCAAAGCACGGTTCGTAGCCATGAGCTACATACCGAAGAGAAGACATCGCTTGCAATGAGGCTTGCTTTTCAGTGACCATGCTTAAACCCATCAGAATATTGCTAACCCTAGCTACACAATTTTACTATGGCATCTTCAAGATGTAAGTCAAGATTATATTCCTCTATGAATACCTCTTTGAGGATATTCACATGAAGTAGCCCCAGGGCTTCATGGTTGAGGAATGCAAGATGTGATAGCTAAAGAACTCCATCTTTGGACTCAAATAAGCTTCTTGTAGTTGGAACAAAAGATTTGATGAAATTATAAATGTTATGATTTCAAATAGAATCTTGATGAACCATGTGAAGCTTAATGGGAGTACCATTGTGTTCATCATGCTAAATGTAGATAATATCCTAATCATTTGGAATGATATAAGGATGATAATAAGTGTTTTATGATATGGCTATTCCGAACCTTGAGATATGATCTCAAAAGATGCCTCTTGGATCTTAGTTCTGAAGGTGTTCAGAAGCAAAGAAAAGAGGGCATTGGGGCTGTCACATTTGTAGTACACCTTGGACATGTTCCATTTTTTAGAAATTCTAAGAAAGGCTTTCTTACCTTAAGTTTTGGTACTGACCTATCTAAAGGGATAGCACCTCAAAGAGTTGAAGAAGTGAATGCTAAAACTGGTTGCCCTTTTGTACATCAGTAACGAAAAGTTGAAAGTATGCTAGATGTGTACAAAAGCCAGATATCTGCCATGCAGTGGGAATAGTAAACTGTTACTAATCCTACTATGGAGATAGAACACTTAATTGCAGTAATAACAATATCTTCAAAGATGACAAGGCTTTAGAGATAGTGATCTCTAAGTCTTATCTTCAAGAAATTAAGACTTTTAGATGGAGATATAAAAGGTCTTAACTGCAAATACCTTAGGAGATAGAGATCTCTAGGGATAAGGGTATTCTAATAAGGATAATAGAAATTACATACTGGTTATAATAATATTTTTTGAGCTGTAGCGTCAAGGACACTATGACTGACAAGATTGAGTATTGATTGCATTAGATGCAACATTCGCATTAGATGCGAGAACTGTTACTGGGGATATGCAAGTGCTGTAAAAGGACTTGGCGTAGTCTCACGGGAACAGAGTGACTGATCAGCTTACCTAGCTATTTTCTAAATAGCCTATGATTGTCACATGAGTGTGGGTTTAAATGATTAGCCCATTAATGGCTCTTTGGGCTAGTGCTAGATTGTTGGACATGTGAGCCCACGACGAGCCATTATGCAATAAATGTTATTGCGAATATCATTCCCTTATCTGAAATGAAGAATAACTAATTTGCATAATAGGTCTCTCTTTACAATTAGGGTTATGTACCATGGCCATCTTGATGATCATATAGTCATTGATTCATTAAATGAATCATAGAGGCTGGTGCTTGGATGAATCTCTAAAGGGTTAGATTGAGGACTCATCAAGCACCGTCAAATGATTATTACGAGATGATCACCAGCCTGAGTAGGAGATGGCAATCCTTTCTCACATAGGCTGATATCTGATCGACCTCTTAATGCAGGTCCTCTGCATGGGAGTAGTGATTCGGAGGTGTCAGATTAGTTAGGTCAAAGGGTTGACTTAACAAGATCGAGATAACCTAAGTCCTATGTTGAATGTTGTCATAACATAGGCACACATCCTCTGACTAAAGCCAGATGTGTTACTATATGACTGAGTGTGTACATTTGGTAGACCAATAGGTTGATGACCTAACCAAGGTCTATACACCGGCGAGCTGGTGTGCATGTAAGGACATATGAGCAATACGATCTCTCAAAGGGATCATACAGGTTCACTTATGAACCGGAAGACATGAGCTCACTCATGAGGTATTGGGAGCGATCAAATTCCATGCATGATCGTCTTGCTTTGGAAGCATGATAAGAATTTGAAGGTATGATATATGCTTTGAAAAAGCATATGATCGATACCAAATCCCAGTGACCAAGATTGAGAAACTTGGTGATCAAACCCTGAAGAAGACAGTGTAAAATAGATCTTCATCTTCAGGTTGATCATTCGTCTTCCAGTACGTAGGATGTGCAGGTATTGGGAATACCTGAGGGTGATGTGATCATAAAGGATTGTATAACCATGATGCTTCCAGTCCGAGGGAGTGATGAAACAGGTCTGGATTTTAGTGACTCCTCTCAGTAGAGAAGTAACTTGATCTTAGTCCAAGTATTGGACATTGATCTGAATGTGATTCAGATGCAATGAGAAGATTAAGTATACGGACTTGATTTAATCAAGCATCTGTTGGAGGTTCGTTAGATCTGGATTTGAGATGAGATCTCAACATCCAAGTCACTATACATGAAACAATACAATTGCCATGTCCTTATCTCCAAGTATTTACGAAGAAAGCACATTATTCTTGAAGGAGTTCAAGAATAATTCCTATAATGAATTTAGTATCCAAGCAAGAAGGTCTTGATGATTAAATGAGATTTAATTATCAAGAACAATATGAATGAGATCATGGTGTGAGAATGATTGTCCAAGATAATTAAATGAGATTTAATTATCAAGGATGAGCAGATCGTGGATTATGATATCCAGATTATCTGTATATATTATAAATGGGATTTATAATATATCAAAGAGAGAGAAATATTGTAAATAGCATTTGTTAATTATTAATGTGGATTGGATCCACATTAGTTAATTAATTGGAAATGCAATTTACAAATTAGTTTGGGATGTGAATATGATTCACTTAATTTTCAATGGCATGATTGAAATATTCACAAATTAATTTGGAATTAATGTAGTGGATATTATTGCAATAAAAGTTATTGCAATTTATTAAGAAATAATAAGATAAAATAAAAGGAGACAAAATACCACCAAATAAGATGTGGCGTCACATATAACTTAGTCATAGGTGACACCCCCTAAAATTTAGGGTGATTTGTTGTCTCTCCTTTTTTGTTATCATATTATCTCTTAATAATTAATTTATGTTAATTAAATTGTGTTGATAATAATTCAACATATATTTAATTTAATATAAATTTATGTTGTTGGTTTTTAAACGATAACAATCATGGCCATTGATTGGCACTTGGATTACAATAGTCGTTGGATCCATGTGAGCCATGGATTGAGATCCATTGGATCCCAAACTAATATATAAGGAGGGCAACCCTATCCCTTGAAACTACATCATGTAGATGCCTACTCTAGTCTCTCTCTCTTTCATTCTCGTCCTCTCTCTCCCTCTCTCTAAGGTGGACGACCATCTTTGTTGAGAAAGAGAGAAGTTCTCACCTTCGCCTTCGACTACTCGAGGATCTCCATCTTCTTCAGGGCTGCTTGCTCTAGAGGAAGATGATGGATTTCGTTGGACGAAATCAGGAGATTCGAGGCTTGGATCTTCATCGAGGATTGCGGGTGTCACGCGTCTCATCATCGCGCCTGCAAGTGTTATCTCTGTGGATCGGACTTGAGACAGGAGGATCTCTTGCTTTAGAGATCTCGTGATCGCAACCACGCTTCGAGAGGTATTTCTAATACTTTGTGGTTTGATGAAACGATCCAAGAGTTGTTTTTGTGATCATGTGGTTTCATCATATGATTTAAAATTTTTAAATTCCACTGCACCTTGCGACTAGTGTGACTGGTCGCCCCGATCGCATAAGTTGCGATCGTCACGCTTCCGTGATGCGCTTGATTAAATTAATTATATTCTTCACATCCAGTTGCAGACTTCTACATACTCTGACATGTATTTTATTTTCTTTTTGACCTGTCTGATTTTTTTGGAGTTTTTGCATTTTATTTTCTATTTTTTCTTTTTTTTTTCTTTTGAACTATATACAAGGTGCAGCATGTACATCTGGAGTTTTTCCTCTTGAGCCAGTAGACTATCTCTCTTTTGAAGCATTATTGCAACCCACAACATCACATCCTTAGATGTCAACACCACCAGACTAGATTGAGATGCACTTCCCTTCCTAGAGGAGGACAGATGTTTCCACCCGTGTGCTACTCAAAGCTAAAGGATTCTACCTCCTCACCACCTCATTAATGAAGAGCTACGTGCATGGTGCTTGTCCAAGTTAGGTCACTGTCTATAATAATCATACGTGTGCACGAGATATTCTACTTAGACGAATCAAGATGACATGTGAACATACACTTGCGAACTCAAAGAATTAAGTCACTTGATCTGAGAAATCTTAACTCCAGTTTCTATAAGATTCCTCTGAAATTAGGTGGAATAAGGTCAAATCAAGTCCTTCCTCAACATCTACTCATAACTTGGTTCAGAACCCACTAGCTTTTCACCTTACATATGCAAGATATGCAGATGAGATGCAGATGACATGATATGTAGATGAATGAAAAGCAAGACTATTTTTTTGCAAGGATGATATGCAAAAGTAAAATAGAAGCCTATTTTTTATTTTCCCCTATTTTTTGTTTTTTTGTTTTTTGTTTTTTTCAAAAAATGGTATACCTCTTATGTTACAACAATTTTTTCAAGAGTTTTATAAGTATTACAAATTATACAAGTGTTATACAATATACAAGTATACATGTATTATTTTTTTTTCAATTTTTATCCATCCCATAATTATTACGTAGTAGATATAAAAATCCGTGAAAGTACGAGCTATGGGTAAAGTTTCTATGTAATATATACACACCCCCCTATACAGCGTGTGGTATGTCCTTTGAGCATGAAAAGCGAGGAAGAAGGCATAGCTCGTGCTAAGCGTAGGAGAGACAAAAGAGCGAAAAATGTATAGAAGTCGTCCTGCCCCCTTATACTTAGGCTCTGGCAGCCTAAGTGTAGAAGAAGATAAAAAATGATATGGATGAGGTCAAGGGGGAAAGTAGATGAATACATACACAAGATGGACATCGGTCCCCCCTATACTTAATCTTAGGTCAGCCTATGTATAGGACGAAAGTGGTATGGGGACCGATGTGATATGGAGGATGTACAGTAGATGGACTCAGGTGACTCCCCCCCTATACTTAGGATCTGGTAATCCTAAGTATAGTCGTAGATGAAAATATATGAAGTTGGGGTGAGTGTGTAGAGTCACGGGAGGGAGGGGAAGAATGTACATGAGTGATGCGTATATACAAGGATCGTGGTCTGAATCTTTCCAGATTCTGTTGATTGCGAGAGTTCACTGCTGCAAGGTCTCATGTGCAGCTCTATGAGTATCTAAAAAACTGTCTCACGCATGAATACAATCACCTCAATATGGACTAACTGTTCATTGGGTTCGACGAAGTGCTTCATCAGTTGTCCATTGACTAGGAACGTCTGTGAGTCATCTGTGAGATCTGAGATCTCAACACATCCACTATCATGCACTGCACAGACAATGAATGGGCCCGTCCACATGGATTTCAGCTTGTCTTGGAAAACCTTCAGCCTTGCATTGAACAGCCATACCTTCTGTCCAGGAACAAAGGTCTTTCGTCTGATATATCTATCATGTCAATGCTTTACTTTGTCCTTGTACACCAAACTGTTGTCGTATACTCAATTTCTGACTTCCACAAGCTCATTCAGATCCATTTCTCTCTTGTTCTTCCCTAGGTGTGTGTTCCAATTGACCTTTTTGATTGCCCATTCTGATTTGTGCACTAATTCTGTGAGCAAATGGCATGACTTCCCAAATATCATCCTGAATGGGGAGGTTCCTAACGGTGTCTTGTAAGCTGTCCTATAAGCCCATAGGACTTGATCTAAGATCTGAGACCAGTCCTTCCTGTCTGGGCGGATAAGCTTCTGCAATATGGTTTCACCTCCCTATTCGACACCTCAGCCATACCGTTGGTCTGTAGGTGGTAAGGACTAGCGACACTGTGTTCGATGCCATAATCCTTCAAGAGCTTCTTCACATTTCGGTTTACAAAGTGGCTACCCCCATCTGATATCAACATTTTGGGAATCCCGAACCTAGAGATGATGTGATCTCTGATGAATTTACAAACAGTCCTGTTGTCTGCTACTCGGGTTGGAATATCCTCCACCCACCTTGACAAGTAGTCTACCGCTAGAAAGATATATTCGAATCTGTGGCCAACAGGGAATGGGCCCATGAAGTCGATACCCCATGCGTCAAAGACATCACAAATGATGACATGCTGCATCGGCATCTCATTCTTGGAACCAATGGTTCCTTCCATTCTCTGGCATACTGGGCACGACTTCGCAAAGGTGATGGCATCGTGAATCAGAGTCGGCTAGTATAAGCCATACTGAAGTACCTTCCGGGCGATCCTCTTCCCGGAGTGGTGTCCTCCTGCCTCCAGACTATGGCATAAAGAAACGACACTCTGATATTCCTACTGAGGAATACATCATCTCCAGACACAATCTGACCCTTCAAAGAAAAGGATCAGATCCTCCCAGTGGTAATGTCTCGAATCCGACTTCAGTCGGTCTATGTGGCTATTGGGCCAATCTTCAGGAACCTTCTTGGAGACAAGATAGTTCACGATATTGTCGTACCATGGGAGTGAGTCGACAACAAAAATCGACTCGTCAGGGAAGGAGTCTCGAATCGAAGAATCCTCAGAAGCATTAAGATCCTCGAGACGGGAGAGGTGATCAGCTACTATGTTTTCCTCAACAGTTTGAGGAGCCATCCCTTTATACAGGTGGATACCATGTCTTAAGGGGAGGAAATCTTTCTTAGAACTATCCATACAGAATCGTTCAAGAATCTTCTTAATGTACCCATGTTGTGAGAATCCCAATATCCTCTTTTCTCGATTTCTCAACAACTTCAGGCCTAAGATGTAAGAGGCTTCTCCAAGATATTTCATCTCAAAGGAGTGGGACAACCAAATTTTCATACTGGTCATCATCCTTGTATAATTCCCAATGATAAAGATGTCATCTACGTAAAGCACAATGAGCACGATGACGCTCCCACTAAGCTTCTTGTACACACAAGGTTCATCAAGATTCTGCACAAAATCATAACTCTTTATGGTATCGTCAAATCTGATGTTCCAGCTACGAGAAGCTTGCTTGAGCCCATAGATGGATTTCTTCAGCTTGCATACTTTGCCATCCTCAATTATGAATCCCTGGGTCTGCTCCATATAGATATCCTCCTCGAGGTATCGATTGAGGAAAGCTGTATTGACGTCCATCTGCTAGATGTCATAATCAAGATACGCAGCTATAGCTAGCAGTGTCCTGATGGATTTAAGCATAGCCACAGGAGAGAATGTCTCATCATAATCGATGCCTTCTTTCTGTGTGTAGCCATTGGCTACGAGCTGTGCCTTGAAAGTCTCTACTTTCCCATTAGGTCTCCTCTTTCTCTTGAAGATCCATTTGCACCCAATGGGTTTTACCCCTTTAGGTGGATCCTCTAGGGTCCATACACCATTCTTACGCATGGAGTTAATTTCTGCCTTCATTGCTAGCATCCATCTATCCATGGCATGATCCGCGAGTGCTTCATGAAATGAACAAGGATCATTGTCAGTTTTACTTGACACATGGAATCCATACCTTTCAGGTAGTGCAACCACCCTCGAACTCCTTCGAAGAGGTATGGGTTTTTCGTTTTTATTTATCTCTTCAGTTTCTGGCTCAAGAAGCTCAGAATCCTTAGGGGATTCAATGAGTTCCTCTACTTCATTTTTTTCTTGACCTTTAAGGAAATCATTTTCCAGAAATTATACATCTCTAGAGACAAAATCCTTTTGGGTCTCAGGGTTATAGAGCTGTTATCCAATACCATCTTTAACATACCCAATGAAGTAACACTCACGAGAGCGAGATTCTAGCTTACTTGCGTTCATGTTTTTTGCATGGACCAAGCAACCCCAGACCCTCAAGTGATTAACACTAGGTTTGGTTTCATACCAGAGCTCATGAGGAGTCTTAGGTACAGATTTGCTAGGAATCTTATTCAGGATATATATTGCAATCTCTACTACATATCCCCAAAAACTAAGTGGTAAATGTGCTTTTCTCATCATTGCATGGACCATATCCATGATAGTCCTATTGTTTCTTTCAGCAACACCATTAAGTTGGGGAGTTTCAGGAGGAGTGAGATTGGAGATAACTCCATTCTCTTTAAGATATTCCTTGAATTCATCTGAGAGGTACTCGCTACCTCGATCAGATCAAATCCGTTTAATCTTCCTATCATTTGGTTCTCAACCAAAGCCTTAAATTCTTTGAACTTTTCAAAGGTTTCAGATTTATGACGTAATAGGAAGACAAACCCATATCGTGAATAGAATCAATAAAAGTCAAATAATATCGATATCTATTTAGAGTCACGGTACTGAAGGGACCACATACATTGGTATGTATTAGGTCAATAATACCTTCGCATCTTATAATTTTGTTACGGAAAGGTGTCCAAGTCATTTTACCTTGAATGTAATGTTTGCAATAGGCAAAGGTTGATCCTGTAGAAAATCCAAAGGTCCATCCTTTATCAATCTATTGATCTTATCAACAGATAAATGACCAAGCCTTTGATGCCAAATCTCATTCGAAAGATTTCCATCCTCCCTGGATCTTTTAGGGTTTTTATTATTAGTGGTTGTAACATTCATGATACATTTATCAATGCACAATTCATTGAGTCCACCAGAAGTCAAAATACCATCCGTAATATATTTATCATAAAAAACGATTTATGACTTATTTATTACAGAAAAGGAATGAATATCCACTTCTAACAAGTTTAGATACAGATATCAAATTCCGTCTGACTTTAGGTACATAAAGGCACTACCACTAGATAATGATAGTCGACAGGTCCCGACGACGATTGATGCAACACTTGTATTAGATCCCATCTGGATGACTATCTCCCCTTCTTATAGATTCCTAGTTTCCTGAAACAAATGCAACATATTGCATACAAGAACAAAAGTACGAGAATCTACAACCCAACTTCCTTCTCGTCCAACGAGAAAACTAGTTTCAATGATGAAAGTAGATTTCATACCTGCTGGGGCTTTACCTTTGTCGATCGACTTCAGGTATTCCGGGAAGTTACGCCTCCAGTGCCTCAGCTTCTTGCAGTGGTAACAAACGTCGATTTTCTTCGATGCTATTAGTGTGGATGCATTGGAAGATGAGCCAATGCCTTGACTCTTCTTCTTTCTCTTCTGGGTCGGGCCCTTCTGAGAACCTTGCTTCCGTCCACGCTTCCCTTTGACCTGTGCTACCATTGCCCTGCCAGTGGGACCATCTTTCTTCATTAAGTCTTCTGCATACTTTAATGCAGCAAGAAGTCCAGCGTTATTCAAGTCCAACTTGTTCATTTGGAATGAAACCACAAAATTATTGAAAGACTTGGGCAAAGACAGCAGAATGAAACCAGCTTGCATGTCTGCATCCATATTTGCCCCAAGAGTCTCCAGCTCAGATAAGTATCCAAACATTTTGAGTACATGTTCTCGGATTGAAGTTCATTCCTGCATCTTGCAGCGAACAGGTTCTTTCATAATATTGTAACGCTGGGTGCGGTTTATGTCACCAAACATATCTTTCAGATTCTACATTATTTCCTGGCATGTGCTCATCTCCACATGTTGCTTCTGAAGAACATCAAAGAGAGAACCCATGATATAGTATCTAGCCAAGACATGATCTTCATCATACTTGTCATTGTATTGCTTTTCTTACTTCGATTTAGGGCTTTCATTCTTGTCTTCTGTGAGCCCATAACTTATGCGCTCAGCCACGAGAACATGCTCCAAATTACGGATCCAATCTGAATAATTCGGTCCGGTCAACCGGTTGACCTCCAGAAGCCTGCTTAGTGGGTTCATGGACTTCATTTTTTGAAATTAAGAATGCACTATAGTAGAAGATATAATCATATATTCAAATTTATAACATTTGATTAAGGTAATTTAAATCAAATTATTCTTGCATTGTCAACTTTGAAAGTACATTCCCTTAATCACTTTCAAAGCAAGAGATATACTTACCGCTATATCTCTAGCAAGAACTGGGATATCCTCTACACCTTTGTCACATCCCAATAATATGAGAATCTGCGACTCCAATAAAGAGAAGCGAGAACACATTCCGCCTTGCAAGTCCAACTTGCATTTCTTGATTCGGTCTTTAATACCCGGGCCCACCACCCCTAAGGTGATGTTGACCCGTTGTTAATTGAACCAACCGTCAATTGGAATAGTACTCGCTATGCGCAATCCAGTATCACCTCAATAATATGAGGATCCGATATTGGGGTTAATACGCATACGACCTTACTCTTTCGAGAAGCAAAGAGCCCGATCTAGATGCGCTTGCATACATGAGCTGTCACTTCGGTCAGGCATCTCCTACATGCAATCCCTGGCGACGTAAACCCTTCGCCTTGACGGGAGACCATGGATGTCACATATGTGATCATCCACCTCATATTCAAATTTTTATATAATTATTAAGAATCATATTCATATAATTAATTCTTCCAAGGGAAATACACATCTATTTACAATAGAGTGTTTTTAATTGGATATAATTAGGTTAATCACATTAAATTAATTATCAATCCAATTTAATCAACAAATTTGATTTTACTTGAATATATGGTATTATCTCAAAGTACGTATTAATTCGAATTTTAATAATTAGAAAAATACATCATGATCTCACAGGCATCATTCGTTCCCTACTCGCTGTCATGGCCAGTACTGGCAGGAGGTGGACGGATCGCAACCGCTGCGACCCGCTACCCCAATGCTCCCCGACTAGACACCATATCCGCCTCGGGAAAAAATAATACTAAGCCAATTACTTTGTACTTGAGACGATCAATGGTTCTTCAACGGAAATTATACCATATAGTAACAATCAAAACATTTTTTATTATAAGGAATATTGCTATACAAATTCCCAATCCTATTCAAGCAAGTTGTTTGTTGATTGTGTTTCCAATTATGATCTAGATCAAATCTAATCAATTTATTGATTGAGGACAAGCCAATTAAGTAAATAATCTTCATTAAATATTTCTCAAATATTTTCCATAAATATTTCATGAAATTGACAATTAATTTCACTAATTGACAATTACATGGTTCTTGATTAGGAATGTAATTTCAGCAGTGACCCCTACTTACTAAAATTAACATACCTCAATCAAAACAAATCCAAATTAGAAAAAATCAGTTTCCAAAGATTGCTAATTTGATTTAAGACAAACTTAAGTGATATTCCACGCATTTCTAGGCGGATCAAAACACCAAATAACTCATTACTCATGTTAAGATTAGCAGTTCCCGCAGCAGTGAATATATGTTCATTAAAACAACCATATCTTGAGCAAACGAAATCCAAATTACATAAACTCAGATCCTATAGTTTTCTTATTTAATAGAGAACAAAATCCAAGTGATTAATTCGTGTTTAAACATTTTATAAAGGACCTAATTTATCCACTAAACAGATGTGCAAAAATGAAATGTGACAAAAATTTTCGCAACCTTAACGACCCAAGTCGTCCTAGGTTTATGGATCGTATCCAAAACCTTCAACCTAAGGCTATGATACCACTTGAAGGATATGGAAAAATCCTCAAGTGCATCATGGAAGCGTGAGCGTCGTATCGAATACGACGAAGAACGACTAGTCGGACTAGTTGTTCTATGCAGCGGAATTTAATTTTTTTTCATGCGATGAAACCACATGATCAAAGAACGATTCTCGGATCGTTCAATCTAGAACCACATCTTGTATAAAGGAATTACTCTTGTAGTGTGGTTGATCGAGTCTCTACGAAAAGAGACTTCCTGTCTCAAGTCCGATCGTCGGAGAAGACGCTTGCGAGCGCGGGGATGAGTCGCGTGATCCTCGAAATCCAACAAGTTGATCCAAGCATGGTGAACTCCTGATCTCTTCGCACAAGATCGAACACCTTCTTTGTGAGTGAAACACTCCAAAGAAGATGGAGAATCGAGGAACGTCGAGGCGACGGTGCAGTGTCGAAGCGTCGATGAAGCTCCTCCTCTAAGGCTTGGTGAATGACCACCAATGGAGAAGGGGAGAGGCTTGACATGTGGAAGAGGGAGAGAGATATGTGTCTCAATTTGATAACCCTAGAGAGCAAGGTATGCCTCTCTATTTATAAGGTTTTAAGATCCATGGATCACAATCCATGGGATACACAAAAACAATGGATGAGATTGATTTGTGTTTAATCCAATGATCAAGATTATTGTTGGTAAAAACCAACAACTAATAATTTAATTCAGATCAAATATATTTGATAAATCAAATACAATTCAATCTTAAATCAAATTAAACAAATAAGGAGATAATTAACATGGAGATAAGATCTCCCCATGAAATATGTGGGACGGTCACCAATTCCATATAGGACTTGGTAGCCGTCCACTTATTTCCATGGTGGAGGCAATGTCATGAAATCTTATGATATTGCAAATATCCATGAAAATCTCCATTATTATACCAACAACTTTTGTTGTGAAATATTCTATAAAAATAATTTATAATTAATTTTGAGAATATTGCAATCTTGCCATTGGAAAATTGTGAATCACATTCACAACCCAAACCAAAATATAATTTACATTTTCAATTAATTATACAATGTGAATCCAATTCACACCAATAATTAATTAACAAATATAAATCATAATTAGCTCTCTCTAATACATTATAAATGACATTTATAATGTATTATGAATAATTGGACATTACTATCGACAATAATTAAATCACATTTAATTATATTAGATAATTTCCACATGCATCAAGATAATTAAATCACATTAAATTATTAATTTCTCACTGCTTAGATATAATCCAAATATGGAATTATTCTTGAACCCTTTCAAGAATAATGCCATTTCTCCAAAGATACTTGGAGTTAAGGACATGGTGATTGTATTGTT